>CM008337.1:24871482-24881579 GCA_002525835.2 Ipomoea batatas | reverse complement strand
GGCAGACGCGACGGTCGACGGCTGGGGTTGACGGCTGAGGGCGGTGGCTGAGCTCTCTGGTCGATTTGGAGTCCGAGAAGGCGAGAATGGAGATGGCCAGATGGGCAGACGGCTGACGAGCTGAGATTTAGGAATTAGGAATTTAGGTTGATTAAGTGATTAGGGATTTTGACAAGACCTTGTGGTCCAGTGGCATCAAACCCTTCCCTTTATACGGGAGGTGGTGGGTCCGAGCAGTCAATACTGACTCTGACTCTTGTGCTTCAATAGGTTGAGAAAGTAGTTATGAATAGATATTGCATTATAATAGAGTTAGTAGTATTCAAAAAAAAAATGTGATTAGGGATTTTAGGATTTAGGGTAAACTAGTTAGATATATATAGTGGGGTTATATTATAAATATTAAAAGTTATTAGGTATAAAATGTAATATATATATATATATATATAAACAGGCCGGGCCTGCAGGCTTGTAAGCAGGCCTTTCACATGTAAGTCTGGGCCTATTTAAGTATATAGGTTTTAAAATAAGCCTAAGCCTGACCTTTTTTCTAAACAAGCCAGGTCAGGCCGTAGGCCATAGGGCCTGGCCTATTTACACCCCTAGTTCCGAAAGAGGAGAGGGATCGGGCAGCGCCGCCAATAGTAAGTATGGATACTTGATAGCCGGCGATTCCGGTGCTGGAGACTGGAGAGTAGCCTGCAGCAGAGGGCATAGCAATGATGCCTAAAACGTAAATTTGCACCCGTCTTATATGAGTTATATATCAATCTCATATTTTGAGTTATTAAAATTTTTAAATGTTCTTTTTTTTTTTTCATTTTCTTTGTTATGTTAAATATTTCAGGATCAAACTATTTTCATTTGTCAAGACTTAATGGTCTAGTGGTACCCGGTTACACCCTATATAGAAGGGGGTGAGTGGGTTCGAGTGTCAATGGAGTATTAACTCTTTGTACTTTAGTAGGTTGAAAAAGTAATTATACAAATACAGAGTCTAGTACTCAAAAAAAAATCGCATTCTAGCTTTTACTCATAATGACTAATGAGCTTCGCATTCTAGCTTTTACTCCATAATGAGCCTTTTTTCTTTTTTTTTTTTTTTTTAAATTATACATGTGTAAATTAGTTGGCAAATAACATTGAGATTATTCAACTTATCCTTTATATTCTTGAGGAATCACTACTTGTATGTTTGATATATGAGAATTGAAATTTCTTTTTTTATATAATTCTTTATCCGTTAAAATTTTATTGTTTGCTTAGAGGAAATTACAATTCTCCCATTTCAAGGAATTGAAATTGCTACCTCTCCACCTAGGAATTTCTATTCCACGTCATATGGGAAGAAAAAAATAAATGTAATGTATGGAAAAATTTACCCATGTTTTCTAACGCTACACAAGTCTCCCTCATCCAGTCTCATTCATTCGTGTCTCTCTTCTCTGTTTCTAGTGGGGAAAGCAGAGGGGAAGCAATTGCGGTTTTGGGAAGACAATAGTGGCCAAAGTTCATCTCTTTCATCAGAGCAATAATTAGTAGCCCAACCTCAAGCAAATATGTTTCTTAACTTTCATAATCATTTCACCATACTGTAATGATGTTGAGTGAAACAATGGTAATGGCTGGAGATAAAATAAACAAGAACATTTGAGCTAAATTAACTCTTCAAGAGAAAAGTGCAATAGTTAAACAAAGAGTTTTTTTTTTTTTTTTTGAAAACGTTAAACAAAGAGTTAATTCATATTGATGGATTATAACCCAATGGGGTAGCTCAAGTGGCAACTGAGTTCTCTTTATGGGAAAGAATTTCAGGAGAACCTTGCCTAGCAACCTATCCGTCTTCTTTATGCTGCCTTTCGTACCCGCCGTTCTCCCTCAAAACAAGCAACTCAAGCAGGAGATTATACCTCAACTGGAAGAGGTGCCCCGTACTAGAAGAGCAAGTATCTATTTAGAAAGGAGACCCGTAGAAGGCCGCTTTCACTCACACCTTACTCTGTCTCTGGTTTAGCTTCCCACTTATATAATATAATAGAATAAGTAATAAGGGGATGCCCCATGAATCCTTCTTCCCTTGTACGGAGCGTATGATTTTGGTCAAACTTTCTAACCATCCAAATCAGATGTTTGTGTTTTTTAGCCTTCCACCATATCAAATATTAGAATCGGCGAATGTTTTTCTTACTGCAAACTAAAGGTTAGTGAATGTGGATGTTGTATTGTAAGATTAGTATTTTATGATATTTTTTGGATGTAAGCTTTTGATGAACTTAACATTTTATTAAGCTTGTTGGTGTAAGTTAGACTATGATGATAAACTTGTTTAACTAGGTTGTGTAGTTTAATTGGTATAAGAGTTTTTGGATGTGAGCTTATAAAGCTTAACACTTTTCTTTGAAAACATAAAGCTTAACACTTGATGGAGTATTCATATGGCAAAGTAGTAGTATTATTATTATTGTTTTTTTTTTTGAAAACGTATTATTATTATTGTTGATGGTGGTGGTGTTGTTATTACATATTTTTAGTCAGTACCTACATCATTGCTTGGTTACACACTTACACTTGTGTTTGCTTTGCTTTACTTATTGCATAATCAAATCACTAATACAATGCATATTATTGCTATTATTAAAGGTGTATCTGAAACCCAAAAAATTATTTTTGGAACCACTATAACCACCACCACCACTAGCACACTACCATCACCGCAATCACCGCCACCGCACCACCACTATCACTAACCACCACCACACCACCACTACCACTTATTATTATTATTATTATTATTATTATTATTATTATTATTATTATTATTATTATTATATAACAAATAACACCACCACTACCACCACACTAACACCACCACTACCACCATTTATATTATTATTATTATTATTATTATAAATATTGTTTTATTATAAATAAAACAATTAAAACAAACCATTGTATTCGCCACTTGATATTACAATAATATTTCATTTTGCTGGTTGTTTTCAAAAAAAAAAAAGCAATTAAAATGTTTAATTGTACAAGTCTACTCATTTTTCAAAAAATGAACCAAACACACCTAGACAATTTTATTGAATGCAACCAAACACTAGAAATGAAAATGTTTTTATGAAAAATGACTTATTTTTCAGAAGTCATTTTCCTGGTTTTCAAACGCACCCTAAGCGACTTTGCTTATTATTATTAATAGTATGCCGCCCGTGCAATGCACGAATACTTAAAAAATAATTTTTGAAAAGCCAAAATAATATTCAATTGATTAAGATCTCAATAGAAGCCAACAATACAACTAGGTGGATTTCTATCCCACATGCAATAATCAGTTTGAGTGCCTGTTACTTTAGCCAAGGCATCTGCAGCATGGTTCGCTGATATGCTAATGTAGCGACAAGTAATCGTATCAAAACTAGACATTATTGAGAAGCAATGTCATAATATATGACCTACATAAGATAAATCTAATGCTTTGCTAACTAAACATTTTATTGAACTTTGGCAGTCGGATTAGAGCAAAACATTGTCTACCCCTTTGTCCTTCAACCATGAGAGGGTCTTCCTACATGCCATAACGCCATATATGGGTATGGGGGGCACTGCATTCCGCCATCAATGCCACCAAAGTCCCCATGTCGCGCTGTCGGTGGTGAATAGTATTGTCTTGAAGGTTGTTGGAAAACATTAGAAGGAAAAAAACATTGTCTTTGTCCCACATTGCTTTTGAAACTCACATTTTCCCACCTTTTAAAGGCCAAGGAATATGTGTAATTATATATTTCACATAAATATGCATTTAACTATTATAGTATTTTTTTAAAAAGAAATATATTTATATCATTATAAATATGATTATGTTAAAACTTAAAATGAAACACACTTAAGAACGGACTATAAAGCCTATAATTTTACCACACCTTAAATCATAAAACAATATGAACTTACTTAGCATCCCCAATAAGAAAATCAATAAGTTATGCCTTCTTTGAATTGAGTTCTGTACTTGAGAAGCATGTTCCTTCGGTGTATGCGCATGGATAAAAATACCTAATCTAAACCAACATTTATATTAGTTTAAGGAATATTAAACATATTATTTTCTCAAAAACTATTATGAATGCTTCCATTACTTACATTTGACTGATTAAAGAGGTTGGGATTCATCTGAAGAATATTTTGCATCTCAACCCCTTGGCCTTGTTGTTTTGGCTGAGGTTGCTGCTGCCCATAAATAGTTTTTCAACGATTGGGGATTCAGTTCTCAATGAAAAGAAAGAAATTTGGCTTTGAGAGGAGATAGGAGTTAGGTCTAAAATAGATAGAAGGGATTCCTCAACGAAAGGATATTTGGGATCTCAAGGAATAGAGAAGAATTCGTTGTTAAGAAGAATAGGAAGTCTCTCAACTCTAAGCGATTTCCTCGGCTTGACGATTGATTACAACACTTGGACCAATTGACGGATCTTGACCTTTCTTCGTACGCAATGCGAATCTAAAATTCGGATAAGCTCTACTTCATAAGCTGCAGCCCACACAACCTTATCACTCCAGGAGAGGCCGAAGGCGATGAATCACAAATATCCTTCTTCAATGCGTTCTATATTCTGATCCAATTTGTGACACCCTAACCTTTCACAAGCCGAGATAGCTAAACTTTAACACAAAAGCTGCCTATCTCAACTATCAAACACAACATAGCGGAAGCGATTTATAACCTAAGGGGTATCATGCCACATCTAGGTAAGAAAAGCACGACCTAGATGCACAGACTATCCAAAAATTGAAATGCATAAAGTTTAAATCCTCAAAACATTGTCAAAACAACCAGAATCTAAACAAGAGTATATAATCTCATCATCGACACACAGGCCCAAAACATAAAGTCTAAACATCATAAACTAAGCCTAAGCTGTAACACCCCAACTTTTCACAAGCCGAGATAGCTAAACTTTAACACAAAAGCTGCCTATCTCAACTATCAAACAAAACCTAGCAGAAGCGATTTATAACCTAAGGGGTATCATGCCACATCTAGGCAAGAAAACATGGCCTAGATACACAGGCTAACCAAAAACTGAACTGCGTAGATATAAATCCTCAAAACATATCCCAAAACATCCAAAAATCTAAAACAAGAGTATATAGAATCTCATCATTGGCACACTGGCCCAAAACATAAGTCTAAAACATAACAAACTAGTCTAAGCCGCCTCATACGGATATATCTCTATCGCGCTCACGCTTAGACTTATTGCATACCTGGAAAACTACAAGAAACCATTAGCAAAAGACTGCTAAGCAACCACCATTCACACCCGCAAGGAAGTATAGATATATAGTAAGTTTGTAAATAGGTTTACACACCCATATAGAATATATATACACCAACGAACTGTCGATATTTAAAATCGGATACTCAACAATAACAGGCTGAAAGAATATATAAACCAAGACTTCTCAACAATACCAATATCCAACCGAATCACAAACTCAACCGAGTACTCATAAGAAACAACCAAACCGCAATATATCAAAGAATAACTAATAATCAACAAGATACAATACAACTCAAGAGTCAACAAGGAACCAAACAAACCTCAACCCAAGGATAAGCACCAAAACCTTAACTTCCAACCCAAGTACCAATTCTCACACCAATCACCAAGCCTGAAAGTTAGAAGTTAGTTACACAGGGGTAAAAATCCAATCACAGGGACCAAGTCCAATCACAGGGGTAAAAACCCAATCACATGGACTGAAGTCCAATCACAGGGACGAAAGTCCAATCACAGGGACCGAAGTCCAATCACAGGGACGAAAGTCCAATCACAGGGACCGAAGTCCAATCACAGGAGTAAAAACCCAATCACAGGGACCGAAGTCCAAAGTTAGTTCCACAGTTAGTTCATCCTCAAACAGCCCAAGAGGTACTCAAAGATTCCACCATTCCATATCCAACCTCAGACTCAACCCAAGCACAAAACACTCACAGTGTTCATCCCAGAATATGAACACAACATATATTCAGGAATTATAACCAAGGATTCAACCAAACAATACTTCAAGATAATGAATCAAGAGACATGAATAAGTGCTCAAGAACCAAGGAAAAATACTCAACATAATATCCCAACAAGTTCCAAAAACAAGGGTGAAACAACAAGACAGTAGAACAACAAAATAGCTACTGGAAACAGAAGTCCAGAAGAACCAACGGATCACCCTGGCGGAATCACCAGCTCCGCCACACCCCTCCGCCACAACTAGCGGAACTCCCCAACGGCTCACCCTGGTCCGCCGCCCTCTTCCGCCAGAAGGGGCGGGGCTGCCCAGCGGATCACCGACCTCCGCCACTCCATTCCTCTGTTGTTCTTGCGGACCACTTAGGCGGGACACATTATACCACCTAACCTTACCGCAAGAGCAACTCCAAACCACTCCCATACCAGAACAGACAGAATACGTAAAGTTCATTCCCAGAATATAGAAATAGGATCAATAGGACCAGATTATAACTCTCAGAAGCCAAATAAACAAGGAATCCCTACCAAAAACTATCCATAAACATCATATGCAAAGGATCAAGAACACAAGTTCACAAATCCATCAAGATAACTTCACAGACAACAAAAAATAGGCTAAGCAGCAAAGAAATTATCAGGATTCCCATACACCAAGTAAATATCATAGATTGAGAGTGCAAAATAGATTTTAGTGGACATGATGGTTACCTTTTGGAGCACACTTCACCCAAGAACTCTTAAACCTTCTCACTAAGCTTCACCTTCACCTTGATAATCTTTTCCCAAAAGATCCCCAAAAGAATAACATAAGAACTTGTATAAAGATTATGAAAATAACATGATGCAAGGTGTATTCCTAGAGATAAACACTTACCCAAGCCTTAGGAATCCTAAAGGAGCAATCTTGGTCTTGAATCTTGAAGGTGAAGGGGTAGTGTATGTTGTAGGGTTTTTAGAAGAGTTAATGTTGAGAATGAATTGTTTTGCAAGGAAAGAAAAAGAATGGTAGGGTTTGATACAACTAAATACGGACACCAAGTAAAACCAGAAAATACGATCTCTTATTGCCTCAAGGATCCAAACCCGGTTACAAGTCAAGTCAATGCTTAAAGGGCTCGGCAGGTCGATAGTGGGCTTCCCTACTGTCCGAGCTCTCCTCTAAGTCTTAGTCTAGTAATGGCCCAAAAGATCCTCTCTCTCCTCATAAATGCGCTATTTATAAGGGAGAAAAGCACGGTCGCCGGACCTCCGGCATGGCCGGTACGTGGCGTGCATGCGCCCGCCTCGCTCTTCGCCCAAGCGGGAAGGAGTACGTGGCAGCTGCTGGCTAGCCACGTTGCGGAAGAAGCGAGGGTACTGTTCGGCTCGTGACCCCGACCTCACCGCGTTCCTCCCGACCTGCCGAACTCCCGACCGCGATTACCTCCGCCTAGGTCTGGAGCGTATCCGACCGGTCCCGGAGTATATTTACTATCAGGGTTGATACAAGTTCCTTTTTATATTATGGGAGAAATCATTACATACATAAAATATATATCACATTAGGGTAAGTAGAGTAGATAATGGGCCTTTTAAGTGAATGGGTCTTGCATAATTTAATATAATACTAGTAAGTAGGAAATTTGATCTTTCAAGAACAAATATATATATACATATTGGGCCATTATAAAATGCTCCATAGAAATTGTAAGGATCCAATAAAATAAATAAATCCCTTACAAGAATTAGATCAAGAATTGGGCCTTAGAATTAATAATAAATTCCGGAATGAAATATATGTATATCAATTGGAAGGATTGAGCCCAATTAAATTAAATAAATTGCTCGGTGGAATTTAATTACCGATCTTAAGGCTTGAATGAAATTTATGGGGTGTTACATAAGCAGCCTCATATCGGTAAGCTCTAACGCGCTCTCGCTTAGACTTATCCATACCTGGAAAACATGTAAGAAACCGTTAGCAAAAGACTGCTAAGCAACCACCATTCACCCCCGCAAGGACATACATATATATATATAGTAAGTTTGTAAATAGGTTTACACACCCATATAGAATATATACACCAACGAACTGTTCAGTATTTAAATCGGATACTCAACAACAACAAGCTGAATAAAGGATAAACCAAGACTTCCCAACAATACCAATATCCAACATAATTGCACAAGACAACAAGTCTATAATCGAATATCAACCGAATATTAAACTCAACAGAATACTCATAAGAAACAACGAAACCGCAATATATCAAGGAATAACCGATAATCAACGATATACGATACAACTCAAGAATCAAATAAGAAACCAAACAGACCTCAACCTAAGGATAAACACCAACCCTTACCCTCCAACTAAAATACCATTCCTCATACCAATCACCAAACCCCTAAGTAGTTCACAGAGGCAAAAGCCCAACACAGAGGCAAACGGTGCCCAATCACAGAGGCAAATGATGCCCAAACACAAAGGCAAGTGATGCCCAAACCATAGAGGCAAATGACGCCCAAACCATAGAGGCAAATGATGCCCAAACACAGAGACAAATAATGCCCAAACACAAAGGCAAATGGTGCCTAAAACACAGAGGCAAAGGATGCCCAACACCACAGAGGCAAATGGTGCCTAAAACACAGAGGCAAAGGATGCCCAAACACAGAGGCAAATAATGCCCACGATTAGTTCACCCTCAATAACCCCAAAAGATACTCAAAGATCTACCACTCCATATCCAACCTCAGACTCAACCCAAGAACAAACCACTCACAATGTTTATCTCAGATTATGAACACAACCAACTCCCAGAGAATATAATCAAGAAATCAACCAACCAATAAACTCACAAAAGGACTAAGAGATAGGAATAAACACTTCAGAACCAAGGTAAAACACTCCGCAAAATATCCCAACAACATCCAGAAACAAAGGTGAAACAATCAGACAACAGATCACAGAACAATTCACTAGAATTAGAATTCCATCAGAACTGGCGGAACACCCGAACGGAACCACCTCCTCCGCCACCCCCTTCCTTAAGAAGGAGACGGTGTTCCCTGGCGGAAGACTACCCTCCGCCACCCCTCACCGCCATCCACTTACGGAAGCCTCCAGCAGGACACATTATACCGCTGGGGTACTTCGCAAGGGCAACTCCAACGCACAGAATCAGACTTAGAACAGAATACGTAATGCTCGTTCCAGAATACAAAAATAAGATTAGATTGTTCAGATTACAACTCCCAGAAGTTAAATAAACATGGAATCCATACTAACAAATGTCCATAAACATTAAGATGCAAAGGATCAAGAACACAAGTTCATAAATCCATCCAAATAACTCACAGACAACAAAAATAGGCTAAGCAGCAAAGAATTTCACAGGATTCCAATACACCAAATATTATCATAGATTAAGAGTGTAAAATAGGTTTTAGTGGACAAGATGGTTACCTCTTTGGAGCACACTTCAACCAAGAAACCCTCAAAACTCCTTACAAAGCTTCACCTCCACCTTGATCATCTTTTCTCAAAAACACCCCCAAAAAAACAACATAAGAACTTATATAAAGATTATGAAAATAACATGATGCAAGGTGTATTCCTAAAGATAAACACTTACCCAAGCCTTATCAATCCTATAAGAGCAAACTTGATCTTGGATCTTGAAGAAGAAAGTGTAGGATTTACTTAAGGTTCTTTAGAAGTGAAAGGAGTAGGATGAAATATATTTGCAGGAAAAAGAAAAGAATGGTAGGGTTGCAAGTACAAGACTTTTATATTAGTAGGGAAATATCATTACATATATCATATATGTATCATACTAGGGTAAAGACATTAAATAATGGGCCCTTATAAGAATGAGTCTTACATTATTTATTATACTACTAGTTATTAGGAAATTAATCCTTCAAGAATAAATACATTGGGCCATTATGAAGAAAATGCTCTTACTTATAAGAACTGTAAGGATCCAATTTAAATAAATCCCTTACAAGAATTAAATCAAGAATTGGGCCTTTTTGAATAAATAATTAATTCCGGAATAAGAAATACACACACACACACAC
>CM008337.1:24665429-24693349 GCA_002525835.2 Ipomoea batatas | reverse complement strand
ACTTAAGAGACAATTTAATCTTTTATTTGTGGTGTTTACTTTTTATTGCATAAATTTTCCATAATAATTTTCAGGGAGTTCACTACAAAAAAATAAAAATAAAAAAAATGCAATAATAATCAAGAGAACAAGGTAGACAATTACCCTTATATATGGAGAGAGCGTTTTGAGCATCAATCTTTCGATTGTTTTCTTGCTACGTCTTATCTTTACTACCTGTTAGAGTAAATATGAATGCTATCATCCTATCATGAAAATATGAAATCATACATTGGATTTAAATTTACATGGTAACATGAAAAACAATGTAACAATAAAATATAACTAAGAAACGGAGCCTTGAAGTTCTTTCTACGTCAAGAAATCTATTTTCTTACCATTTTTGAAATAAGAGACAGCTAAGGCTTTGTAGCTTTAATTTTCCTACACGTCAAACGACTTACTTCCTTTGCTTTCGGAAATAAAAGAAATCTAAGACACGGAGTCTTGAAACTCTTCCTAATTAAGTCAAACAACCTACTTTATTTGCATTTTCTTAAAAATTAAAGATAGCTAAGACGGCACAGAGTCTTGTAATTCTTCATACTTTCAAGCTACCTAGTACCTACATACTTTTACTTTTTAAAATAAAAGATAGTTAAGTCATAGAGCCTAGAAGCTTTTTTTGAACAACAACAACATTAATTCATTAATAACAAGATGGAACGATTACAACAAAGCGCAAGAGAAACGAGGCTTGCCTATATTCAGCCAGATTATTGAAGACTCAAAAGAAGCATTACGTCCTTACAAGGATCTTAACTTCATCTTTGTAAAACATTCTGCGATTCAAATTTCTATAGCTTGACTAAGAAAGTTGTATCTTTGTCAGATAGAGCCTAGAAGCTCTTCCTTGGACATATATATTACCCATGTATCAGAGGTTCTTGACAAGGATGTGAAACGAAAGAGATAGAAGAAAAACACTAGTAGGAAATTTCATAAACGATGATGAAGGGTGGATAACCTTTTGATCTTTTGACTTTGGTTTTTATCATTTGTAACATGGGTGACATATATAGAAAATACTTATTTGTAATATTTATTACTCCGTTTTAATTTAATAAGGTGAATATCATTTTGAAATGCATTTAAAAAAAATTAAGCTACACATATAGGCATAAAAATAGAGTAATAAAAAGGGCAAAATAGTTACCGTTGGTTGTGGCCGCGGAATAGAGGAATTGGGAAGGTCGAATTTACTGGTAGTAACATTTTTCTTGCCATGTGTTTGCTCCTCATGCGCCTATTGAAAGTTCAATCAAAGCATTGTTAATTAATGTTACCTTATATAGTTAAATAAAAATTAGTTAATCTAGACAAAATAGAGGAGCTGGGTAAATCGATTACATTAGTGTTTCTTGCGCCATGTGTTTGCTTATGTGCCTTTTGCATGTAAAAAATTAATATGTTTTTAACTTTTTACACAAAAAAGTCCGACTCAACTTTTCATGTAACAATTATAATAGCATCACATGCTTAACTACTTTGCTAGCTAGATTTAATTAGTAAGAGATTATTATGACTAAGGATAAAATGTGGTCATTTTGAAAAATATAGTATGTACGTCTAAGGGTCCATTTGAAAACCTTTAATATATTATGTGAAAAATAATTTTTAGAAAATGATTCATTTTTAAAATAATAATTTAATTTTATAATGTTCAGTTGAAGGCCAGAAAACTAATTTTTTTTTGGCTAAAAGTTAATAAATTGTACTTTTTCTGTTTGGTTGATTTTTGTGAAAACGAACATATTATTTGTTATATAATAATAATAATAATAATAATAATAATAATAATAATAATAATAATAATAATAATAATAAATTCCACTAAAGGCTCTTTAATTTGAGTTTGAGATCAGACACTACCAATGCACTTTGGTCTTTTAACTTACCTGCCTTATCACAATAAGTTCTCTAACTTCTCTAAAGCTCAGTTTCGATCTAGCCCATCATATCATCATATTTATCAAATTTAGATTAATATAGGGATGATTTTTTATAAAGTTAAATGCTTTTTATAACCTTAAAACCTCGAGCCAACGAGTTTTTTGGTTGAGTTCTAAATGTTCAATTTCAATGTGTTAAAACACAATTGCATTAATAAATATAAACTTGAACAAACATTCAATTCATCTAATTCTCTAATTTCAAACGACTTATTACTTCCTTTGCTTTTTGAAATAAAAGAAATCTAAAACATGGAGCCTTGAAACTCTTCCTAAGTCAAACAATCTACTTTCTTTGCAATTTTAAAAAAATAAAACATAGCTAAGGCACGGTGTCATGTAATTCTTCATAGGTCAAGAGACATACATCTTTTACTTTATGAAATAAAAGATAGTTGAGGCATAGAGCCTTGAAGCTCTTCCTTGGACATATTACATACCCATGTATCAGTGGTTCTTGACAAGGATGTGAAATGAAAGAGAATAAAGAAAAACACAAGTGATAGGAAATTTCATAAATGATGATGAATGGTGGATAATATTTTGATCTTTTGACTTTGGTTTTTTTATTTTTGTAACATGGGTGATATATATAAATATAGATAATACTTATTTGTAATATTTATTACTCATTATTTTAATAAGGTGAATATCATTTTGAAATGAATTTTTTATTTAAAAAAAGTGACACAAACATAAAAATGGAATAATAAAAAGGGTAAAATAGTTACCATTGGTGGTGACTGCGGAATTGGAGAACTGAGAAGTTCGAATCTATTGGTATTAACATTTTCCTTGCCGTGCGTTTGCTCCTCATGCACCTATTGGAAGTTCAATCAAAGCATAAATATTAGTAAAACTCATTGTTAATGTTACCTTATATAGTTAAATAAAAATTTGTTAGTCGTGACAAAATGGAGGAGCTAGGAAAATCGAAACCATTGGTGTTTCTCGCCCCATGCGTTTGCTTATGTGCCTTTCACATGTGAAAAATTAATATGTTTTTACAGAACAAAGTCCAACTCAACTTTTCTTGTAACAATATAATTATAATATCACATGTTTAACTACTTTGAAAGATTTAGTTAGAGATTATGGCCAAATATAACAAAAAAAATAAAATAAAATAAGGATAAAATGTGGCCAGTTTGAAAAATATAGTAGAAAACTTGTAAAGTATTTTGTGAAAAATAATTTTTAGAAATTCACTCATTTTTAATAAATAATTTAATTTTCAAATGTTTGGTTGAAGGTCAGAAAATTATCTTTTTCATATTTGGCTGAAAGTTAATAAGTGACATTTTTTTTGGGTTCATTTTCTTGTAAATCAAAATATTATTTTTGTTATAATAATAATAATAATAATAATAATAATAATAATAATAATAATAATAATAATTTCTTACAAAATAATAAATTTCACTAAATTTCTCAGAGTTTGAGACACTACCAACTTTTGTCTTTAATATACAAGCGTTACGCAATAAGTATAATCCTCTAATTTCTCTAAAGTTCACTTTCAAGCTAGCCCCATAGGATCATCACATTTATCAGTTTTGGATTCATAGGGCTCATTTTTTATAAGGTTAAATGTCATTTTTTATAACCTTAAAACCTCCCGCCATCAGGTTTATCAATTGAGTTCTAAACGTTTAATTTCAATAAGTTAGAACAATTGTATTAATAAACTTGTTATAATGTATTTGCTCTAACAAAAGTGGTGAAATCCAGATGGATTATAAACTTGTAATAAGGATATAACATCCAAGTTTGTTATAAACTTGTAAATATGACATAACTAAAAGAAAACAAAAATTTTATGACCATTATATTTGCTCCAACAAAAGCGGTGAAATCCAGATGAATGGCTCTAATTGGCTCCTAGATATCTCCTGGGAGTGGTTCTAACCAGAAGTTTCTCCTATGTATATATATACATGTGCTACATATTGATTTATTTTTATTTTAATTAATTAATTATGAATTTAAATTTGAATTCGTATTAACTACCAAACAAAGATTTTTCTTCTATCTAAACAAATTATAATTAAGTATTTTAATTTAATTATAATTTCAATTTTATTGTGGTTGATTTCTAAACAATCAATTTCAATAAGTTAGAACAATTTCATTAAAAGAACATAAAATTGAAAGTTTTCAATTCATATAATTCTCAAATTTCAAATTTAAGCTCAAAAAAAAATATTGTAATAGTTATGATCATTTGTGTAAAATATATAAGTAAATATTTTTATATTAATAAATTTGTTTTTATTAAAAATTTTAAAAATAATTTATTTGAATTTGTGATATAATAGTTACAAAAGATTTATATTTTACAATGTTTATTTTGAAATACATTTATTAATCTCTTTATTAAAATTTTATATAGAAGCCTACTAATAATAATAATAATAATAATAATAATAATAATAATTATTATTATTATTATTATTATTATTATTATTGTTATTATTATTATTATTATTATAATAAAGACTAAAGAGGAGCTTACATACAAACTCCTCCAATTATTTTGTTTCACATCACTTGTGAAACAAAGAATAGCCATGATCTACTCGATCAAGATTTTGGATTAACCATCCAAGTTTTAAACTAGCTTAAATTGATCATCCAATTTATAGGTTCATAAATGATGATTTAGCTTGGTTAACATTTTGATCTTTTGACTTTGGTCTTGTACTTTTGTAACATGGGTGGTGTGTGTGTGTGTGTGTGTATAGAAAATACTTATTTGTAATATTTATTACTCCGTATTATTTTAATAAGGTGAATATCATTTTGAAATGAATTTTTTATTTAAAAATAGTGACACAAACATAAAAATCAAATAATTAAAAGGGAAAAATAGCTACCGTTAGTGGTGGTAGTAGAATAGAGGAACTGGGAAGGTCGAATCTACTGGTATGAACATTTTCCTCATCATATGTTTGCTCCTCATGCACCTATTAGTAGTTCAATCAAAGCATAAATATAAATATTAATAAAACTCAATGTTAATGTTACCTTAAATAGTTAAAAAAAAATTAGTTAGTGGTGACAAAATAGAGGAGTTGGGGAAATTGAAACCAATGGTGTCTCTCGCGCCATGTGTTTGCTTATGTGCCTCTTGGAAAAGTTGATATGTTTTTACAGTACACAGTCCAACTAACTTTTCTTGTAACAATTATAATAACATCACATGTTTATTACCGATTATGACAAAAAATTAAAATAAGGATAAAATGTGGTCATTTTGAAAGATTTCATAGAAAACTTGTAAAATATTTTGTGAAAAAAGATTTTTAGAAATTTACTCATTTTTTTGAAAAATAATTTAATTTTCTAATGTTCGGCTGAAGGTCAAAGAATTTTTTTTTTAAATTTGATTGAAAGTTAATATGTGACATTTTTTTTGTTTGATTCACTTTCTAGAAAATAATACTACTACTAATAATTATTATAATAATTTATTTAAAAAATAAATTTCACTATATTTCTCTGAGTTTGAGACACTACTAACTTTGGTCTTTAACTTACAAGCGTTCCACAATAATAAGTAGTCATCTAACTTCTCTAAATCCCAGTTTCAAGCTAGCCCCATAGGATCATCAGATTTATCAGTTTTGGATTAATATGGCTGATTTTTTATAAGGTTAAATGTTTTTTTTTAAACCTTAAAACCTCCCGCCATCGGGTTTATCAGTTGAGTTCTAAACGTTTAATCTTAATAAGTTAGAACAATTGCATTATGTAACTTGTTATATGTATTTGCTCTAACAAAAGCGGTGAAATCCATATGGGTTATAAACTTGTAATAATGTATAGCATCCAAGTTTGTTATAAACTTGTAAATATGACATGACATACTGTAAATAAAATAAATAAAAAAACATATGACCATTATATTTGCTAAAACAAAAGCGGTGAAATTTAGATGAATGGCTGTAATTGGCTCCTAGATATCTCCTAGGGTGGTTCTAACCAGATGTTTTTCCTATGTATATATATATACATGTGCTACATATTTATTTATTCTTATTTTAATTAATTAATTATGAATTTTAATTTGAATTCCTATTCACTACCACAAAGATTCTTCTTCTACTTCAACTAATTAAATTTTTTTTCAAAAAAAAAAACTAATTAAAATTAAGTATTTGAATTTAATTATGATTTCAATTTTAATGTGGTTGATTTCTAAACGTTCAATTTCAATAAGTTAGAACAATTGCATTTATAAATATAAACGTGAACAAACTTTCAATACATCAAATTTCAGCTAAAAAAATATTGTAATAGTTATTAACATTTGTGTAAAATATAAAAGTAAAATTTTTTATATTAATAATTTTTTTTATTAAAAATTTTAAAAAATTGATATATTTGCATTTGTGACATAATAGTTATATTAGGTTTTTATTTTACAATATTTATTATCAAAAATACATTTATTAACCTCATTATTAAAATTTTATATAGAACCATAATAATAATAATAATAATAATAATAATAATAATAATAATAATAATAATAATAACAATAATAATAATAGGAGGAGCTTACATACAAACTCCTCAATTATTTTGTTTCGCATCACTTGTGAAACAAAGAATAGTCATGATCTACTCAAGCTATTGTATCAACCATCCAAGTTTTAAACTAGCTTACATTGGCTATCGGGTTTATAGGTTCAAACTTTTAAGTTCAAGTAACTCGTTAATTTTCATAAATGAAGATGAATGGTGGTTAGTTAACATTTTGATATTTTGACTTTGGTCTTGTACGTTTGTAACATGTGTGATATATATAGAAAATACTTATTTGTAATATTTATTACTCCGTATTATTTTAATAAGGTGAATATCATTTTGAAATGTAATTTTTTGTTTTAAAAAGGTGACACAAACATAAAAATGGAAAAATAAAAAGGCTAAAATAGTTACCGTTAGTGGTGGCAGCAGGATAGAGGAACTGGGGAGGTCGAATCTACTGGTATGAACATTTTCTTCATGTGTTTGCTCCTCATGCACCTATTTGAAGTTCAATTGATATGCCATTAAATAGCCTTATATTTGTGCTCATTTATGGCTCAAATGTTAGGTAAATGATGGTGGAATAATGCTTAATTTGAAGTAATGAGAAAGCAAGCATGAAAAGATGCTAATCTTGGGAGAAAACGAGGTTTTAAACTACAAGGAAAACCCCCGAGGGCACACCCGGAAACGAATGAGCAAAGATATAACATGAAGACGATCTAGAAGAACTCATCACGCTGAGGAACCCTAGATGCTGTCGGAGTAAAGGATCGTCAACAAGGGCGTTCTAGTGCGTTGTAGATTCTTATCCAAGACTTGTATCATTTGATGATGCCATGTGAATCGCTAGAAACATGTGAAGTGTATGGCTAACCCAATAACGAAAGTTTCGTAAGGGGACTGGAGCAGGCTACCATGAGACAAAAGATCTTCTTTCTAAAGAAATTCGATTCGGAACTCTTATATGTCCAAGGTTCAATATTGAAATAATTTCAGAGGTTTTCCCTGACTTTGTCCGTGTCAACAAACAATTCGAAAGACCTCGACTTTTTTAGAACAGGTCCGAGTCAAATCAGCGTGAGTCAATAAGCTGAGTTTCTGATCAGGGGACTCACGGTGTGAGTCTCAGCGTGAGTATGTTGATCAGAAACTAATCATTGAAAATAAATTTCACTATATTTCTCTGAGTTTGAGACACTGCCAACTTTGGTCTTTTAAGTTACAAGCGTTCCACAATAAGTAGTCATCTAACTTCTCTAAAGCTCAGTTTCAAGCTAGCCCCATAGGATCATCAGATTTATAAGTTTTCGATTAATTGGGATGATTTTTTATAAGGTTAAATGTTTTTTTATAAGTTTAAAACATCCAGCCATCGGGTTTATCGGTTGAGTTTTAAACGTTTAATATCAATAAGTTAGAACAATTGCATTAATAAACTTGTTATAATGTATTTGCTCTAACAAAAGCGGTGAAATCCAGATGGGTTATAGACTTTTAATAATGTATACCATGCAAGTTTGTTATAAACTTGTAAATATGACATGACCAACCGAAAAAAAAAAAATATGATACCATTATATTTGCTCAAACAAAAGCCCCGTGAAATCCATTTTAGATGAATAGCTCTAATTGGCTCCTACATATCTCCTGGGGTGGTTCTAAGTTCTAACCAGAAGTTTCTCCTATGTATATATATACATGTATTACATATTTATTTATTTTTATTTTAATTAATTAATTATGAATTTTAATTTGAATTCCTATTCACTACTTACTAAACAAAGATTCTTCTTCAATTTAAACCAATTAAAATTAAGTATTTGAATTTAATTATGATTTAAATTTTAATGTGGTTGATTTTTAAACGTTCAATTTCAATAAGCTAGAACAATTTCATTTATACATATAAATTTGAACAAACTTACAATTCATCTAATACTCCAATTACAAATTTCAGCTCAAAAAAAATATTGTAATAGTTATGAACATTTGTGTAAAATATAAAAGTAAATTTTTTATATTAATAATTTTTTTTTATTAAAAATTTAAAAAAATGATTTATTTTCATTTGTGATGTAATAGTTATAATACGTTTTTATTTTACAATATTTATTTCCCAATATACATTTACTAATCTCATTATTAAAATTTATACCGAACCGTAATAATAATAATAATAGTAATAATAATAATAATAATAATAATAATAATAATAATAATAATAATAATAATAATAATAATAATAATAATTTTAACAATAATAATAATAATAATTCTAACAATATTACTACTAATAATAATAATATTACTATTATAATAATAATAATAATAATAATAATAATTATTATTATTATTATAATAATAATAATAATAAGACTGAAGTGGAGCTTACATACAAACTCAATTCTTTTGTTACGCATCACTTGTGAAACTAAGAATAGTCATGATCTACTCAAGCTATTGGATCGACCATCCAAGTTTTAAACTAGCTTACATTGGCCATCGGGTTTATAGGTTCAAACTTTGGAGTCCAAAATTTTTTAAGTAACTTGTTAATTTTCATAAATAATAAAGGGTGGTTAAAATTTTGGTCTTTTGACTTTGGTCTTGTACTTTTGTAACATGGGTGATATATATAGAGAATTTTTATTTGTAATATTTATTTCTTGGTATTATTTTAAAAAGGTGAATATCATTTTAAAATGCATTTTTTATTTAAAAAAAGTGGCACATACATAAAAATAAAATAATAAAAACGGTAAAATAGTTACCGTTAGTGGTGGCAGCAGAATAGAGGAACTCGAGATGTCGAATCTACTGGTATGAACATTTTCCTCTTCTTGTGTTTGATCCTCATGCACCTATTGAAAATTCAATCAAAGCATAACTATTAATAAAACTTAATTTTTCCTTATATAGTTAAATTAAAACTAGTTAGTCCTGACAAAATAGAGGAGCTGGGAAATCGAAACCACTGGTGTTTCTCGCGCCATTCGTTTGCTTATGTTCCTTTCACATATGAAAACTTAATATGTTTACATAACAAAGTCCAACTCAACTTTTCTTGTAACAATTATAATAACATCACATGTTTAACTACTTTTCAAGATATAGTAAGAGGTTATGATCGAATATGACAAAAAAATAAAATAAGGATAAAATGTGGTCTGTTTGATAAACATAGTAGAAAACTTGTAAAATATTTTGTGAAAAAAAAAATATTTTTAGAAATTTACTCACTTTTTGAAAAATAATTTAATTTTGTAATGTTGGGCTGAAGGTTAAAAAATTTATCTTTTTTCTATTTGGCTTATAGTTAGTTAATACGTGACATTTTTTTGTTTGTTTCATTTTCCAGAAAATGAAAATATTATTTTTCATATAAAAATAATAATAATAATAATAATTTCTTTCAAAAAAATAAATTTCACTATATTTCTCTGAGCTTGAGACACTATAGTGCCTACAAAAGTATTTTATATATTACTGACTCTATTACAATGCAATATCTATTCATAACTACTTTCTCAAAGTATTGAAGCACAAGAATCAATATTGACTACACATACTAAGACTCGAACCCACCACCTCCCGTATAAAGGGAAGGGTTTGATGCCACTGGAACACAAGGTCCTTAGCTGCCAATTATATTTGTTCAAACAAATTAAAAGCTATGAAATCCAGATGAATGGCTCTAATTGGGCGCTCCTGGGTATCTCCTAGGGAAAGATATTCTAATTTAACGGGAAGTTTCCCTTATGTCTATACATGTGTAATGTGTTACGTATTTATTTAATTTTATTTTAATTAAATAATATTGAATTTTAATTTGAATTTCTATTAACTACTACATGAATATTATTCTTCTATTTAAACCAATTATAATTAAGTATTTGAATTTAATTATGATTTCAATTTCAATTCTAATGTGGTTGATTTTTAATCCTTCAATTTCAATAAGTTAGAAGAATTGCATTAATAAATATAAATTTGAACAAACTTTCAATTCATCTTGTCCCATTTAAAATTTTCGCTCAAAAAAGAATACTGTAATAGTTATGAACATTTGTGTAAAATATATAAGTAAAAAATTTTATATAAATAATTTTTTAATTAAAAATTTTAAAAAATAAAAATTAATTTATTTGAATTTGTGATATAATAGTTATAATAGATTTTTATTTACGATATTTATTTTGAAATACATTTATTAATCTCATTATTAAAATTTTATATAGAAGCATAGTAATAGTAATAGTAATAGTAATAATAATACTAATAATAATAATAATTAAAAGACTAAAGAGGAGCTTACAAACAAACTCTAATTATTTTGTTTCATATCAGTTGTGAAACAAAGAATAGCCACGACCTACTCAAGCTATTTGATCAACCATCCAAGTTTTAGACTAGCTTACATTGGTCATCAGGTTTATGGGCACACTTTTGAGTTCAAAATTTTTTAAGTAAATTGTTAATTTTCATAAATGATAATGATGGGTGGTTAACATTTTGATCTTTTGACATTGGTCTTATACTTTTGTAACATGGGTGATATATATACAAAATACTTATTTGTAATATTTAATACTCCATATTATTTTAATAAGGTGAATATCATTTGGAAATGTATTTTTTATTTTTTTAAAAAAGTGACAAAATCCTAAAAATGGAATAATAAATAGGGTAAAATTGTTACCGTTAGTGGTGACAGTAGAATAGAGGAACTGGAGAGGTCGAATCTACTGCTATGAAAGATTTCGTCGTCATGTGTTTGCACCCCATACACCTATTGGAAGTTCAATCAAAGCTTTAGATATTTATAAAACTCAATGTTAATGTTATATTATATTGTTAAACAAAATTTAGTTAGACATTACAAAAGGAGGAGCTAGGGAAATCGAAACCACTGGTGTTTCTCGCGCCATGCGTTTGCTTATGTGCCTTTCGCATGTAAAAAATTAATATGTTTTTACAAAACAAATTGAAGTTCAACTCAACTTTTCTTGTGAAAATTATAATAACATCACATGTTTTACTACTTTGAAAGATATTGTAAGAGATTATGAACGAATACGACAAAAAAATTAAAATAAGGATAAAATGTGGTCAGTTTGAAAAATATAGTAGAAAACTTGTAAAATATTTTGTGAAAAAAAAAAGATTTTTAGAATTTACTCATTTTTAGAAAAATAATTTAATTTTCTAATGTCCGGTGAAGGTCAGAAAACTATCTTTTTCTATTTGGCTGAAAGTTAATATGAGACAATTTTTTGTTTGGTTCATTTTCCAGGTAATTTAAATATTATTTTTCATATAATAATAATAATAATAATAATAATAATTTATTTCAAAAAAAAAAGAGAGTAAATTTCACTATGTTTCTCTGAGTTTGAAACACTACCAAACTTGATATTTAACTTACAAGCGTTTTACAATAAGTAGTCATCTAACTTCTCTAAAGCTCAGTTTCAAGCTAGCACCATAGGATCATCGGATTTATCTGTTTTGGATTAATATGGCTGATTTTTTATAAGGTTTTATGTTTTTTTATAACCCTAAAACCTCCCGTCATAGGGTTTATCAGTTGAGTTCTAAAAGTTTAATTTCAATAAGTAAGAACAATTGCATTAATAAACTTGTTATAATGTATTTGCTCTAACAAAAGTAGTCGTGAAATCCAGATGGGTTATAAACTTGTAATAATGTATAGCATCCAAGTATGTTATAAACATGTAAATATATGACATGACAATAAAAAAAAAAAGCATATGACCATTATATTTGCTCAAACAAAACCGTTGAAATCGAGATGAATGTCTCCAATTGGCTCTTAGATATCTCCTAGGAGTGGTTCTAATCGGAAAATTTTCCTATGTATATATATATATGTGTGTGTGTGTGTGTGTGTGTGTGTGTTAAATATTTATTTATTTATTCTTATTTTAATTAATTAATTAATTATGAATTTTAATTTGATGAATTCCTATTAACTACTAAACAAAGATTCTGCTTCTATTTAAACCAATTATAATTAAGTATTTGAATTTAATTATGATTTCAATTTTAATGTGGTTGATTCTAAACGTTCAATTTCAATAAGTTACGTTAGAACAATTGCATTTATAAATATAAATTTGCACAAACTTTCAATTCATCTAATACTCCAATTACAAATTTCAGCTCAAAACAAAATAATGTAATAGTTATGAACATTTGTGTAAAATATAAAAGTAAGTTTTTTTTATATTAATAAATTTGTTTTATTAAAAACTTTAAAATTTAAAAAAATTGATTTATTTTCATTTGTGATATAATAGTTATAATAGGTTTTTATTTTACAATATTTATTTCCAAATATACATTTACTAATCTCATTATTAAAATTTTATGTAGTAATAGTAATTATAATAATAATAATAATAATAATAATAATAATAATAATAATAATAATAATAAGTGGAGCTTGCATACAAACTCTTCAATTATTTTGTTTCGCATCACTTGTGAAATTAAATAAAGAATAGTAATGATGTACTCAAGCTATTGGATCAACCATCTAAGTTTTAAACTAGCTTACATTGGCCATCGGGTTTATAGGTTCAAACTTTGGAGTCCAATTTTTTTTAAGTAACTTGTTAATTTTCTTAAATAATAAAGGGTGGTTAACATTTTGGCCTTTTGACTTTGGTCTTGTACTTTTGTAACATGGGTGATATATATAGAGAATTTTTATTTGTAATATTTATTTCTTGGTATTATTTTAAAAAGGTGAATATCATTTTGAAATGCATTTTTTATTTTAAAAAAAAAAGTGGCACATACATAAAAATAGAATAATAATAGATACGGTAAAATAGTTATTAGTTACCGTTAGTGGTGGCAGCAGAATAGAGGAACTCGAGAGGTCGAATCTACTGGTATTAACATTTTCCTCTTCATGTGTTTGATCCTCATGCACCTATTGAAAGTTCAATCAAAGCATAAATATTAATAAAACTTAATTTTTCCTTATATAGTTAAATTAAAACTAGTTAGTCGTGACAAAATAGAGGAGCTGGGAAATCGAAACCACTAGTGTTTCTCGCACCATGTGTTTGCTTATGTTCCTTTCACATATGAAAACTTAATATGTTTTTACAGAACAAAGTCCAACTCAACTTTTCTTGTACCAATTATAATAACATCACATGTTTAACTACTTTTAAAGATATAGTAAGAGATTATGACCGAATATGACAAAAAAATAAAATAAGGATAAAATGTGGTCAGTTTGGAAAATATAGTAGAAAACTTGTAAAATATTTTGTGAAAAAAAAAATATTTTTAGAAATTTACTCATTTTTAGAAAAATAATTTAATTTTCTAATGTTCTGCTGATGGTCAGAAAATTATCTTTTTTCTATTTGGCTTTAAAGTTAATATGTGACAGTTTTTTGTTTTGTTCACTTTCCAAAAAATTAAAATATTATTTTTATATAATAATAATAATAATAATAATAATAATAATAATAATTTATTTCAAAAAAAAAATTTCACTATATTTCTCTGAGTTTGAGACACTAACATTGGTCTTTAAATTACAAGTGTTCCATAATAAGTAGTCATCTAACTTCTCTAAAGCTCAGTTTCAAGCCAACCCCATAGGATCATCAGATTTATCAGATTTGGATTAATATGACTGATTTTTTATAAGGTTAAATGTTTCTTTTTATAACCTTAAAACCTCCCGCCATCGGGTTTATCGGTTGAGTTTAAACGTTTAATTTCAATAAGTAAGAGCAGTTGCATTAATAAACTTGTAATAATGTATAAAATCGAAGTTTGTTATAAACTTGTAAATATGATATGACCAACCGAAAAAAAAAACTTATGCCAATTATATTTGTTCAAACAAAAGCGGTGAAATCCAAATGAATGGCTCTAATTGGCTCCTGGGTATCTCCTAGGGAGTGATATTCTAATTTAACAAGATGTTTCCCCTATGTATATACATGTGTTATGTATTTATTTATTTTTATTTTAATTAAATAATTATGAATTTTAATTTGAATTCCTATTAACTACCAAATAAATATTATTCTTCTATTTAAACCAATTATAATTAAGTATTTGAATTTAATTATGATTTCAATTTCAATTTTAATGTGGTTGATTTCTAAACATTCAATTTCAATAAGTTAGAACAATTGCATTAATAAATATAAATTTGAACAAACTTTCAATTCATCTAATTGTCCCATTTAAAATTTCAGCTCAAAAAAGAATACTGTATCCTTTCAAAAAAAAGAATACTGTAATAGTTATGAACATTTGTGTAAAATATATAAGTAAAAATTAATATATAAATAATTTTTTAATTAAAAATTTTAAAAAATAAAAATTAATATATTTTCATTTGTGATATAATAGTTATAATAGATTTTCATTTTACGATATTTATTTTGAAATACATTTATTAATCTCATTATTAATATTTTATATAGAAGCATAATAATAATAATAATAATAATAATAATAATAATAATAATAATAATAACAATAATAACAATAATAATAATAATAATAATAATAATAATAATAACAATAATAACAATAATAACAATGATAACAATAATAACAATGATAACAATAATAACAATAATAACAATAATAATATTAATAATAATAATAATAAGAATAATAATAATAATAATAATAATAATAATAATAATAATAATAATAATAATAATAATAATAATAATAATAATAATAATAATAATAATAATAATAGCCATGATCTACTCAAGATATTTGATCAACCATCCAAGTTTTAAACTAGCTTACATTGGTCATCGGGTTTATGGGCACACTTTTGAGTTCAAAATTTTTTAAGTAACTCGTTAATTTTCATAAATGATGATGATGGGTGGTTAACATTTTGATCTTTTGACTTTGGTCTTGTACTTTTGTAACATAGATGATATATATAGAAAATATTTATTTGTAATATTTAATACTCCGTATTAATTTAATATGGTGAATATTATTTTTGAAAAGCATTTTTTAATTTAAAAAAAGTGACACAAACATAAAAATGGAATAATAAAAAGGGTAAACTATTTACCATTAGTGGTGGTAGCAGAATAGAGGAATTCGAGAGATCGAATCTACTGCTATGAAAGATTTCCTCGTCATGTGTTTTCTCCTCATGCACCTATTGGAAGTTCAATCAAAGCATAAATATTAATAAAACTCAAAATTAATGTTACCTTATATAGTTAAATAAAAATTAGTTAGTCGACAAAATAGAGGAGCTCAGGAAATCGAAACCACGGGTGTTTCTCACGCCATGTGTTTGCTTATGTGCCTTTCGCATGTGAAAAATTAATGTTTTTAGAGAACAAAGTCCAACTCAACTTTTCTTGTAACAATTATAATAACATCACAAGTTTAATTACTTTGAAAGATATAATAAGAGATTATGACCGAATATGACAAAAAATTAAAATAAGGATAAAATGTGGAAGGTTTGAAAAATATAGTATGTACTATGTACGTCTAAGGTTCTGTTTTAAAACTTGTAAAATGATTTTTAGAAATTTCCTCATTTTTAATTTTTTTTTAATTTTTTAATGTTCGTCTGAAGGTCAGAAAACGATTTTTTTTTTCTGTTCGGTTGAAAGTTAATAAATGACATTTTTTTTGTGTTTCGTTCATTTTCGTGAAAATGAACATATTATTAATAAATATAAACTAGATCAATTTCAATTTCAATAAGTTAGATCAATTTGTTGAGTTCTAAACGTTCAATTTCAATAAGTTAGATCAATTGCATTAATAAATATAAACTTGAACAAACATTCAATTCATCTAATTCTACAATTTCAAATTTCATCTGAAAAACAATATTGTAATAGTTATGAACATTTGTGTAAAATATATATGTAAAAAATTTTATAGTAATAAATTTGTTTTTATTAAAAATTTTAATAAATATAAATTAATTTATTTGCATTTGTGATATAATAGTTATAATAGGTTTTTATTTTACAATATTTGTTTTGTAATACATTTATTAATCTCTTTATTAAAATTTTATATAAAAGCTTAATAAAAAAATTAAAAAAAAAAAGACAAAAGAGGAGCTTTCACACAAACTCCTCTAATTATTTTGTTTTGCATCACTTGTGAAACAAAGAATAGCCATGATCTACTCAGGCTATTGGATCAACCATCCATATTTTAAACTAGCTTACATTGGCCATCGGATTTATAAGTTTCAAACGTTTGAGTTCAAAATTGCAAAACTTTATATAATTTACATTTAATGTCTAATATATTCTTATCAACTTTTCAAATTGTGGAGCTGCTTGCTCTCAATTTATGTAATCCTCAGGTTTGTTGTTTTCTTCAATGTATGAAAATAAAAATTGTGGTGCATTATAAATTAAAGAAATCCACTAAAGATGCATTTTGATATTATGCAATGTGACGAATCAATCAAATAAAAGTTGGTGCTTATAGTCACTAGAAAATTGAAACTCATCATAGTCGTGTGTATGGGAATAGTTAATGGCACTAAAGGCATTATGATAAATATTTCAAATTTTAAAGCGAACCAGACAAAATTGCAAAGTGCACAATGCAATACTACAAAATGTGCATCTAGCGATATGTGAAAGTACAATATAATACACTTTTCTATATCATCATATGCATGCGCTTTTAGAGTTATAGATGATGAATACATAGCTACATATATAATTATATAGTTTTGCTCGGTGCACTTTGCAATTGTGTACGGTGAACTTTAAAATTTGAGAAATTTACCAAAATGCTACCATGTTTTTCAACATTTTCCCCTTAGCTTGTTTTGGAATCATTGATCTTTCCTAATCGATACTAGGATAATTTCTCAATTTTCTTTATTTTCAGTATCAGTTCTCACTTGAATGTGTCCATATATACATGCATGAATACATGCTTGCACGCACATACATAGATATAATTTTGATATTATCACTAGCTAGCTAGTATTTTTACCATTATAAGTTAAAATGAAAAAAAAAAAAAAACAATTGGACATCTATTAACTTTACATTTTTTTGAATTGAAAAATAATATGAAAAATAAATGTTACGTTGATGAACATGCATGTTCGGTCCATTTTTGTTTTCTTCAATTCACTTTTATTATAGAAAAAGAAAATTAAAATGAGAAACTGAAATGTCATGTGGATCCAATACATTAAAAAGCTAGCTAGCATATAGACAAATTAATCTTGTATTTGTGGTGCTTACTTTTTCATACACAGCATAACTGTTCAAAAATAATTTTTATGTTCCCTACCAAAAAAAAAAACGTAACATGCATATATATGCGATAATAATATAATAAAAAAGAAGAAGCTAAAGTAGAGAATTACCGCTGCTTTTGGCGGAAGAGGGGTGATTTTGAGGTCCAATCCCTTGTCGTTTTCGTTGCCACGTCTTTGCTCATCTAGTTGTCTTGCAGAATTGATTGCATTTTCACTCATGTGATACAGTTCTATCACCTTAAGGTTGTGTACTTGAGCAAACGCAAATGGAATTGCTTCTAGATTGGTGCAGTTCCTGAGGACTAGATTTTCTAAAACTGGAAAGCTATTCTCCATAATTGTCCAAGTTTCCAAGTTCGTCCTTCCAATGCGCAAATATTGGAGTTGATTGAAAACAACGTCACTTTTTAGATCCCAATGCTCCCCTCTGAAAGCATTTTCATCCAACTTGAGCACCTCCAACTCATCCAGTGATCCCAATATTCTTATGTCATCCCATTTAAAGAAAGTTTTGCAAAAAGTCAACTTTCTTAGCCTATGTGCAAACTTGTCCAACATTGGAACCTTTAATGCATTCTCATCTTGGCCATACAACTTCAAGTTTTCAAGGCACTTTAACATTTGAAGATTGTTGAACAAACAAATTTCTTCATTTTCTTCCAAAAGCTCTGCTAAATTCCCACGAACACCCAATTTTTTGAGATGGGGAGTCTTGCTGAACATCATTTTGGTGCAACTTGTTGGTGATATTGAAGACAATGTGCGGATATTTGTTTTTCCAGTGTTCTTTTGCCGCCATGTCTTTTGAGGAGGAGAAGGTAATTGCATGGAGGCATTGGTTTGTACATGCCTTAACTTTTCCATATTCCATATGCCAGCTCCATTGATTTCTAGTACTGTCCCTTCTTTGGTTTTGATCACTAGAGTCTGCAGCTCACTAAGATTTTTGAATGCCTTGGGGAGGATATTGACATTAGTTGTGATAGCAAGATACTTGAGAAGATTCAGGCTAAAAAGCTCATCAGGTAGTTGGAAGCTAAGCTTGAAGGATTCAATGTCCAACACCCTAAGAAGTGGAAAGGCATTCGGGATAGCTATCAGCTCCTCTTGTTTCAAATCAATATCACTCTTTTGTGAGGAAGACAACAACAAAGAGTGGACATGTCCACCAGATGGATATGGACTCTTCTTCTTCTTCTTCATTTTGTTGTAGCAATTGAGGAACAAACAAGATGGATCGTCTTCCACATCAAATATCTTGGCAGTAGAAGATGATGATGATGAGTGGAAACAAAGGCGACGGCGATGGGATGAAATAGTATTTGCATCTAATTTTTGTTCCCCATCTATTATGTGGAAGAGATCATTCTTTGCAGCCTCAGTTTTGCAAAACTCATGCAATAAGTCATGGATGCGGCATGTTCTGATTTGACCATTTGCGCTTCTTTTCGTTACTATCACTAGATTTCTATCAACAAGATCTTTCAAATAATTTCCAGCTTCAACTTCCAAGTCTAAAGTATATCCCCATTCATCTATTGTCGGAATGAATTCTTCAGCAATCCACAAGCGAATCAACTTCAAAGCACCAATCTCTTGTCCCATGGGAAAAGATGCAAAATATAGGAAGCAATTTCTCAACTTCTCATGAGGCAAATGGTCGTAACTCAACCTTAATACTTTGTTGTAGCTTTGATCTTTTCTATTAATTTCTTGAAAAGGATTTCCAGCCACACGTTTCCAGTAATCATGAGCTCTACTTTTACGTAGGATGCCACCCACCATTACAAGAGAAAGTGGCAGTCCATTGCATCTTTTTGCTATATCTTCTCCCAGAGTTTTCAATGCTTCATTCGCCGGACATCCGTCTTTTCCAAAAACAATCTTTTCCAGGATCTTCCAACTCACCTTATGGTTCAATGGTTCTAAAATATGAGGTTCCTCATCAGAATCAACCACATTGCCAAATCGGGTGGTCACCAAAACTCTGCTTCCTTGAGAGTCTTTAGGCAATACCTCATTTAAAGAGTCCCAATGGTTTTTTTCCCATATATCATCCAATACAATAAAGTATTTTTTATCCTTTAAATGATACCTTATTTTGACTGCCAACTGATTCTCATCTATTCGGGAATATGTATCTCTCGAATGCTTGGTAATTCCACATAAGATGTCAATGTACTTCTGTTTTCTGTTAAAGCTATGTGAAACATGAATCCAAATGGTATGGACAAACATGTTCAGTTTGTTTGTGCTGTCAAAGATTTGGTAAGCAAATGTAGTTTTTCCAGTCCCAGGCATCCCCACAATTGGAATGACAATAAAATTATTGGATGGTCCCGTGAGACGAGTTCTTATTAGACTTTCCACTTGATCTTCAAAGCCCGTTTCATTACCTTCCTCCACAATTGGCTGAGCATTAACAGTTAAATCAATAAAAACACAAAAATAATCAAACAATGATACTAATCAAGTGCTAGGGGGCCGGGGTAAAACATATCTTCAAATTCACTTATAAATGATTAGTACGTACAAAGCTTATTACTCTCTGAAGATACATACTGTAAACAATTAATGCTGCCTTCTAAATGTGATGCAACAAATATCCACACACACCCTTAAATATATGAACCCGTGACCTTAACTTATATGATACATACCAATTGCAGGATCAAGTGCGCTTACCACTAAGCTATTACTATATGTAACCTAGCTTCTTTTAAAAATTTTATTATTAGGATTTAATAAGATTGCAAGGCATGTTCATCAAATTATTATATTCTTATAGAATTAGAATTTTGTAAATAATGAACTATTTTCTTTAATTTATAATGGAATTACAAATAATTTTTAGTTGATAGATTTTGATGATGCTAAGTTAATGTATTAAAAGTTAGATTCTCTAATCAAAATGTAATTTTCTAGTTTAGAAAATATGCAAAGAAAAAAAAATTTATATGAAAAATTCAATGCAAGTATCCCAAGTCTACAAACAAATCAATTCATCACATTGAACTCCCAAAAAGACTATTTTCAAAAGAGACCACGTCAAAAGTTCAAAACTGTTTTCATCCAAATATATCTCAAATCAGAAGAGAAATTTGATCATAAGATTTGATTGAGCAAGAGAAGTTTTGAAGCTACTGACTTAATTCATATAGAAGGCTTGCCAAAGAAGGGGTAAAAATACTTATGTTGGCAAAAAAAAATTAAACTTGTTGAAGAGTTGGACCCTCAAAAAAAGTGGTGTTAGCAGAAGATCAGACATCATTAACAAAATAGGATACACAATTGTTATACCATGGACCAGAGTCCACCTTACAAGGTGGACCCTAGCTGGTCTTAAATTGTGTATTTGTAGTATTAGAAATGTGAGCGTTTAGAATATAAATTGTGTTTTTAAGTTTTTTGGAATTTGTGAATGCAATACAAGGTTATTATATATTGTGAATATTTAAAAGATAAATTGTAAACATTTAGTATGTAAATTGTATATCTTTGGACTCGGGTCTACCTTGCAAAGTAGACCCTGATCCACAGAATAATTTGCCTATAATACATTTGCCAAACAAAAGAGATTAACAATCATTTATAAGAGTCAAGTTAACAAAAGAAATGTGGTGATACAAAAGAGGTAACTAAACAAAAGAGATGTCTTAACTGAAGATTTTGCAAAGCAAAAGAGTTTAAAATATCATAAAAGGTTAAACGTTAAAAATCAAAAGAGAAGCTTCGATAAATAGTAAATAAACCTTTAGAATAGAAAAATTATACACATCAACCACGTGAAAAACCAAAAGATTTCTACTTGTAAGGAAAAATTACAATGAAGAAGAGAATGTCTTATGAAACAATGGTATTAGGAATAATTTTAATGGATAGGCTTTTACGATGCTAAGTTATTCTATTAAAAACTTAGATTATCTAATCAATATGTAACTTTTGTGTTTACAAAATGTAGGAAAATGAGCTAGAAATAGAATTTAAAGTGTTCATTTTGAGTATAATTTTTAGAGGGGTCAAGTTGTAATTTGTGTTGGGTTAAAGTGTATTTGAATTCTTCTAATTGAGTGGATGAATTTGATAATGTACCAATCAATAAAAAAAAACTCAATAAGACTTCTTACGAGTTGTGAAAAGTTATAAAACCTTCCTAACAATAATTGAAAGTGTGGGATGTCTAGCAAAAGCAGAACTATCAACGCCAAAGAAAATAAAAATAGATTTTTAAAAAAACCTTAGAATAAATTTTGATTGGCTATACACAACAATAGTGCTTATCGATTATTAGTGAAGGAGTCCCATAATTCAGACATATATGTGAACACAATAATAGATTCGAGAAATGCATTATTCTTTAAAAATGTATTTCTATGTATGTCCGGGGGAGTGTTGTTCTAAAAATGATCCAGAGACTGAGCTTAAGCAGAATAAATGAGAGATTGAAAAACCATTTGGTGTAGGTTTCTAACATATTTGTTAGAGTATAAATGTAATACTCTAAGTGAAGTTGATTTCAATTTACAAAATCATATTAAGGAACTAGTTGATCTTCCTCCGAGTTGTATACTTGTGGGATCTAAGTGGGTCTTTAGATGGATGATCAAATAAGATGGTTCCATTGCGAAGTATAAGACCAAACTTTAAGTTAAATGTTATAAGCAATGTGAGAGTCACTATCACTTTGACACTTTTATTCTCCTGTGATAGAGAATAAGCTCCATTAAGATGATACTTACTATCATATATAGCTTTACAAAACCTATAAGTTTATCAAATGGATGTAAAAACATATTTCTTAAACGGTAAGTTAGATGAAGAAATCTGTATGGAATATTAATCTTAGCTTAGTGATTTATAATTCCAAACTAAGAAAAGAAAATTTTTATATTAGTTAAATCATTATATGGTTTGTAACAACCGGTTAAGAAATGTAACGAAAAGTTTAACCATGTAATGATGACCAAAGAATTTAAAATAAAGGAAAGTGACTAGCATGTTTATGTTAATGACACAATATATGTTTATGTCCTTCTATGTTTATATATGTTTATATGTGGATAATATAATCATTGATATATAGTAATGATCAAATTATCAAACCTATCAAAAATATGTTAAATTTAATATTTGACATTAATGGTATAAATTTGGCAGATTTAACCTTTGTGATTAAATCATTAGAAGTCAAAATGGTATGTTGAGCAAATATCATTATATTGATAAAATCATTGGGAAATTCAACAAGGATGATAATCAATTGGCTAGGGCGCCATTATATACTAACGTATATCTATCCAAAAATTAAGTAGAGTGTTTTCTTAAGTCGAATAGGTCATGATTATTGAAAGTTTGATGTATCTAATGAATTATATATACTAGGCTAGATATTGTCTTTGCGACCAATAAACTTAGTAGACATATTAGTAATCTAGGTGATCGATGACCAATAGAAAACGGTGCATATGATGAGATACATAAGGTATTTTCATGACCTTGGATCGATTGCACTACAAAGATATCTAGCTATACTAGAAAGGTATAGTAACACTAATTCGATATCAGATATTAAGGATTCAAAGTACATTAGTGACTATGTGTTGACATTAGCTAGTGCAATTGTATCATGGAAATCTTCAAAGCAAACTATGAAAGCTAGATCCATGACAGAATTTGAGCTGATAACCTTAGACGAATTTGATCTGATATATTATATGCTCAAGCCCTTCTGTGAGCCGAGGCATAATCAATTCAAACTTGAGCTTGGGATGCTAAGTTTGGAGTAAAGTTTTTTATTCGGAAGGATAGGTTGAAATCTGGAAGAACCTATCGGAAGGAGTCTACGATAGCTATCGGAAGGATAGATTGAATCCGGGAAGGATCTGCCAAAAGAAGTTGTTTTAGCAGCTACAGGAAGGGTAGGTTGAATACTAGAAGGACCTAGATATTCCCAACCGACAGAAGTCAAAAAGGTCGTGCATTTATTTCATTGACCATCTATAATTGGGTATTTATGAGTCTTGATAAGCGGAAGGACATATTCTTGCCAAGATTAGATAGGGAAATGACACATATTATTTTGAGTGAGAGTTTGAAATTTTTGTATTGCAATAAATATGAAGATCATTTAATGCACGGCTTTCATGCATTAAATTGAACTTGAAAAAGGCAAAGATGAAAATTCTCATCCTTTTCGAGTTTTCAACTCCCTTGGGGAATTATTTGTAATAGACAACTGCATAAGTGTTTTAGACCCCAAAAATTCTAATTTTGCCTCTCTTACGTATTTATATACTCTCTCCAAAAATATGCCAACACCTTCACAAAATTCAAAGTGTTTATCATTGTTCAAGTTCGACTATAACCTTTATATTTGAGTGCTCAAAACCTCAAACATATAGGTTGATAATTCATTGTATCCTAGAAAAATGACGCTTCATTGATCATATCGCTTTTAGAAGAAGCGAATTGATTTTAATGAATGAGTAAATGTTACTATACACAACTTGGATTATTTTTGATGTTAAAACAATGGTTGGATTTTTAGAAATATTTCAAATTAAAATTCCATATGAACCAAGTCCCAATATAAGCAACTTAGCTAGAGGTAGTACCAATAGGAAACTTCAAATGAATTTGAATTCAACAAAGAAGTAATCAATCCAATAATTAAGCTACAAATAGAAACTAATTTTTTTTTAAAATAATGAAATGAAAGCTTCAATTCTTATCATAAAATTATAATGTCTAAACAACATACGCATCGATCAACCCAACCCCATTATTGATGTAACGAAATATGCATGATATGTAGTGTAATTGCTGAAACAAATAATTTGAAAAATGATAATTTAGAAATAGGTTTTGTGGTACCTGGAGAGGTTTCATATCATTGTCTTGTCCCATGCTCCGGTAGTTCATGTAGGATATAAGATCCTTTTCATGGGTTTGGAGAAGCTTATTCATCTTTCCCCTAATGGACTGAATCTCTTTTGCACAGACATTGATGTTTCCGTAAACTGGAACTGGAAGTTTATCCAAATATTTTGCAACGGCATTGTCTTGATGCTTCTTGTTGAGAGCAATGTATTTGGCAACCGCATCCTGGGCTTCATCCACAACAGTTCGGAATTTTTTCACCGCGACTCTCAGAACTTGGAGTTCGCTGGCATCTTGGTTCTTGGAAACATCGACCAGCCTGGCGTTAAACGTTTCGATGTCGGAGGTGAGATCTGCAATTGCAGGACCTATGCCACTAACCAGCTCGATATTGGCTGCTACAGTTTGGACAAATTTGTTTACCACCTTGGATGCCACATCCTCCACCACTTTGTCAAACACTATCGCCATTGCTCCATATATATCTCTCTCTCTTTCTCTCTACTGTGAAGAAATAGGAAATGCAAATGATATATGTTTGAGGGGTGCCTAGTCCTTAAGATGCATGTAGAGAGTTATATATAATGCATGTAAAGTGCAAACATTATATTTTTACTTTTCGTCCATCTGTAGTATACGTTGTTGATCTCATAAAGTTTTAATTTGCAAAAAAAAAAAACAAACAAATTAAACAACCTAAAACTAGTCAGTTTTAGTCTTATTTAAATGCCAAGTGCATTGGTCCTCCATAAAGAAATGAGCACAACATGCAATAATGGCAAATGATGCCAAAATATGGTTGTTGGGAGCCCTTCATTGTTAGACTTTTCTCTGCCGTTCATGTGCGTTGATGTGAATTGAAGCCCCAATCACAAGCTAAGTCAACACTTCAAAAAGTCAATACATATGCCAATTTAATTAGTAATTGATCTTGATCGGTAATAGCCCGGAGCGTTAATGAATCCACTGACTTTGTTTTGTATATTCATTTAAGAATGAGTGAATTGAAGTTTGATGATGGTTGGGCACTATTGAGTAGGGGGTTGAATAGAAATCAAATCTAATCTAATCTAATCTAATCTAAAAATATAATAAGTCTCAATAAATGTTATATCCTTGATTTATGTCCATCTTTTTCTATGCTAATAAATATATACATTTTGCTTTAAATGTTGTACACTTCAATATTATTAGACAAAATTACCCCTACTACATTTTTGTTGTACAAAACTACCCTTACACCGTTATAACACCGTTACTTTTTAATTCCATCATTATTACCATACACCTATATTTATCATATCTTTTTCTTATTCTTTAATTATCATTTTATTAAAATCATTATATAATTAATTTAATGGTTGATTATATTTTAATTAAATTTCTATTAATGGTAAATCATATGTGTGTGTATAAAATACATATATTATTTGTGTATATATAATTCGAATTATAAATTTTAATTATTTGTATTTATTAATGTTTTAATATTGGGGATGAATTTTCGTGCATCATGCGTACAAAATATTAGTTTATATATATGAGAGAAATAAAAATTCATCTCAGTCTTACATTTGTAAAAATTCGACCAACTTGATCAGATTTAAAAAATAAAAAGAAGACACAGTGACAATTTCGTAATTATCAACATCTCCACTGTGCAAACTTTAACACTTAAATATGTCATCTTTAACAACTAAAATCAACGAAAAAGATACATTTTAAATCTAAACTGTAAATGTTAAACGTTAAGTAGTAAAAAGTGAACCACTAGACCAAATAAAATCAAAAACTCAGTCATAAAACTCTAAAATTGAAACCCCTAATTGCAATGTACTTTCACATTTTTGCAAGTGAAAGCTTTTAATACTAAATATGCAAAATGTGCAAACCTAGAAAAGTCTAAAAATGGCATATTTTAGTGTTCACGTTTGCATAGTAAAGTTGGTGATAATTATGAAACTGCCATCGCGTTTTTTTTTTAATTGGAATAAGGTTCAAATTGGCCACTGAACGTTACCTCAAAGTGCAATTAGGTCAGTGAACCAAAAAAAAAGTGCGATTAGGCCACTGGATGCTCCAAATGTATGCAATTTCATCTGATAGCAAGTTACCATCCTTTTCATCAGGTTACTTGCTTACGTGGACGGTGAATTAACATTTTAAAATAATTTTTAATAACAAACTATTAAAATAAAAAATTAAAAAAATATTTTAAAAAAAAAACACACACACACCATAATAAAGAAAAAATTGTTTTGTGAAAAAAACTTGAGTGTCTGTAAATAATAATAATAATAATAATAATAATAATAATAATAAATTAATTAATTAATTAAATTTGATTTATCCACAGATTTCCTATCAAGGTGGCAAGGATATTATTAAAATGGGGGTAGGGGGTGGCCGCATGTGTTTTTTATATATTATTTTTTCAATTTTTTAAAATTATTTTAATTTTTATTTTAATAGTTTATTATTAAAAATTGAGTTAATACCCAAAATTGTCCTCGACTATATTGGTTTTTCTCAAATTTGTCTTAAATGACTTTGCATTGGTCTCATAAAGTAGTCCCAAACTTTTGTGTTATCGCTCAAAATTGTCCTCCGTTAGTTAAGGTGTCAAATGGGTGTTAAGTACAGGGGCAATTTTGTCAATTCATGTTGAAGTCAATTGAAATTAATGTCAATTTTGTCAATTCATGTCAATTGAAAGGAGCTTTCTATTTAATTATTTATTCATTTATTTTTGTTTTGCACACATTAACTAAAATTAAACTTGTTCCAGATATCTAGAACAATAAGCTGTGTTTCTACGCATTGACTTAGAGAAGACTTCAACATGAATTGACAAAATTGCCCCTGTACTTAACACTCATTTGACACCTTAACTAACGGAGGACAATTTTGAGCGATAATGCAAAAGTCTGGGACTACTTTATGAGACCAAAGTCGTTTAGGACAAATTTGAGAAAAATCACTATAGTCAAGGACAATTTTGAGTATTAACTCATTAAAAATTATTTTAAAATGTCAACTCATAGTCCACATAAGCAAGTAACCTGATGAAATGCATGGTAACCCGCAATATGGTGAAATTGAATACATTAGGAATGTTCAGTGGCCTAATTGCACTTTCATGTTATGTTCAGTGGCCAATTTGAACCTTATTTCATTTAAATTTGATATGGTGCGTTCAATTTTTTCAGATG
>CM008337.1:24621712-24647243 GCA_002525835.2 Ipomoea batatas | reverse complement strand
AAGTGTTAGAATCTTAACATTACTAAATTTTTAAGTTTGTAATAATTATAAAATGAATTTCGCTCTTAAAATTTTTAATAATTATGAATATAACCTTTTTTTTTTTAAACAAAAAAAAAAACTAAAACCCAGCTCTCATTTGATCATATTTATCCATATTTGATTAAATATGAGTCAAGCTAGGTCAAACCAAACAATAAAAATTATTATTTTGCATGACCCAATTTAAAAAAAAAAAACAGAGTAAATTTTTGTTTTGAATTAATTAAAACATGTCACCATGAGTAATGATGTAAAAAATAAAATAAAAAGTGAGGTCGAAAATATATAAGAAAATTGCCCGTCAACTATATAATAATTAATTAATAATTGCCTACCATTGTGTAGTTTTCACTTCACCCTCTTTGAATCTGTCAACTAATTAATATAAGAGAATGACAACTCTTCCATCTCTTCCATCTAGGCTATGTTTGACAAATCTAGTTGAAATGTAGCTAAAAGCTGAAAAAACTATAAGCTCGAAACTAAAATCTGAAGAGCTGTTATGCTTAAAAGTGTTTGGTAAAATTAGCTTTTTGATAAGCTAATAAATGTAAACAGACTAAAAAGGACATCTTCATAAAATTTAAATAGTTTTAAATTTAAATAGATTTATTTACATATATAAAATATAAAATAATGAAATCAATATATTTTAATAAAATATAAAGTAAGAACATATATTTGAAAATATATAAAATATAAAAAATGTTTATAATTCATAAAATTAATTCATACAAAAATTATTGTTCAAACACAAATGTCAAATTGAAATTACAACGAAACATATTAAAAAGAAAATACCAAAAGAGTTTTAATGGGGAGGGGTAAAGATTGTCATTTATTTAAAATAATAAGGATAAAGATGAAAAAAAGTTAAGAAGCTATAAGCTTATTTTTTAAAATCTACCTAAAGTAGCTTTTCAAAATAAGCTCTTATTTTAAGCTATTAGCTAGGTAGCTTTTCAAAATAAGCTCTTATTTTAATCTACTAGCTTATTTTGATAACATTACCAAACAGAGCTTATATCTTATTAGTAGTTTATAATAAGCTATAAGCTCTGCCAAACTGAACCCTAATCTAAATTTAATTAATTTGAAGATTTTATTTTTGGTGGCAAACTAGATGGCTAAATTTATTAATAGTTTCAATCAATTAGAAAGAATTTTCCGATGTATGTATATAATGATGAAATTGAATCGTGAGTCTTGAATGCAATATAGGTCCTAAGGGTTCCTACTAAATTTTATAAGTAATTAACCATCTATATTACAAATTGATTCACTAACAGATAATTAAATAAATTAACGAACATAAAAATAAAAGAACACGGATACAAGAAATTGGTTACGCAGTTCGGAGCAATCTTCATACGTCTGCAGGGCAACTCAACGTTTACCCAATCCACTAGACGATCACACAAGATTACAGTGGTTGAAATTACACCACCAAGATACACAAGGTTCATTAACCAACACACATCTTCATCATCTACGATTGAATCTTCAACGTTGCATGCCTTCAATCTTCACAACACTTTGTTAATCAGCAAATTACCAATGGAAACACCATAGCAGCACCATACGTTTGTTGATAAAATATTAGAACAAAGGAGATTGTGAATCTAGTGTAAAAAGTTCTTAAATCACTACACCACCTTCACGTCTTTTATACCCATTTAGGCAACTCCTTAATTCAAAAAAATCAGCACAACTTACTCCTCACTTCATGCACTGCCAACTGACCAAAAAACAAGCCAAATAATGATGTCCACCCAATTTTCAAATTTAAAAACGTATGGTCCAAAATAACAGCAGGGAATCTGTCGTCGTTGGTGTCTGTCTTGGGAGAACAAAACTAATAGCACACTAACATATCATACCAATATCTAATAAATATTTTTGACAAATAATTAGCGAGTTAAACATAGGATGATATGTATATCATTAGTACACTCACAAATGATATCATAAATATCATTTATAGGTGATAAAATTATATTTTAATTATTTCCAAAGCAAATATAATATTACTTGAATCAAACGCTCTCCGTTCTGGGCAAGTGGCGTGACCAATGGAGCAAGATAGAGTCCGAAACGAGAATTAGACATTTTTGGCTTTGTTGTTTGGTTGAGCATTGACTTATGACTTATGAGCAAGTAGCTTAGCGTGACCCTTGTAGAGAAAGGCTAGAGGATTTAATTGGTTGATTGAGAGCATTAAATTAAATGAATGGCATTATATTATATTTCATCACCTCCGTGACCTCTCTACACTAGCTAATTAAGCTAGCTAGCTAAGTCATTAATGGCGGAGAAGGAGGTCCGGCTAGCAGTAGGAGGAGACAGAAGTAGTGTCCTAAAGAAGATTCACAAACTTCCACCTCACTTGCGTTCCAAGGAGCACAGCGACGTGTACGATCCTAAAGTAGTGTCCATAGGGCCATACCACCACGGCAAGCTAGAGCTGCAGCTCGTCCAGGGAATGAACGCAAGGTGTTGGATCATTTCATTTTCAAGTCTTCTTCTTCTTCGCAGCAGAAGTATTATGAGTTCTACTTTAAGAAGATGTTGGAGGTGGTGCATAGGGCTCGGAGCTGTTACATAATGGAGAATATTAATAGAGAATTTGATGATCCCCGATTCGCTGAAATGATGCTGCTGGACGCCTGCTTCCTATTGAATTACTTCCTGATGACCACCATTTACAGGGATGATATTGCTAATAAAGCCCTGGAATATTACTCACCCCTGGATGTTACAACCTTGATTGACGCGGCTGCAGGCAGAGACGGAACCACCGTGGGGGCAGTGGGGGCAGCTGCCCCCACTCACTCCACCCCCACCCCATATATAGCCTTTGTATGTATATATGTATATATAGTACATGTTTTATATATAAATATATAAAAATAGATAAAAATTAACAATTGGTAAGCTTGTAGAGATGGCAGCAGTCTGGTTTTGTCTAGAAAACAGCCAGGGTTCGAATCCTATGAGCCTAATACTTGTTTTCTTCCTTTCTAATTGTATACGTAGCTTTCTTCATTGTTTTTTTTTTAATATATATATATATATATATATATATACATATATAAAATAAGATGTATAATTTTTTATGTATTTTTTATTTGAATTATTTATCAAATTAATTATGCTTTATATAGTGTTATGAATATTTCTTTTTATTTATAATGTGTTTTCTATTTGAATTATTTATCAAATTAATTATGTTTTATACAGTGTTATGAATATTTTTATAAAGTTTTGATGCGTTTTATTTTTCGCATATATCCAACAATATTTATAATGTATTTTGTAATTTAACAATTTATACGTATTTAATATTTGTATTTGAACCTTGTGTTTAAACATTTTTTAATTTAGTTTACCTTTGCTTCTTCGCCCCCCCTAAAAAAAAATCCTGGATACGTCACTGGCTGCAGGGCTTTTTTTCACAGAACGCGACACCTTATTGCTTGACAATCAGATCCCACTCTGGATTATTCAGCTCTTGTTTAACGCCAGATATGGTAATGTTAATCCCCTCCATACATGGAAACAACTACTTTCCATGAGAAGCCAACTAGTGGTTTGGGAAAAGATTGTGTACAAGAATGTTGATGAGCTGGAAAAACATGTTATGCTGCAGCTTGATGATGATGATGATGATGAAGCACCGCTTCATCTGTTAAAGTTTTATCATATGCTGATGGTCAGCCGCCCCTCCTCCTCAGCAGGTATAGGTAGCACCCCAATAATGTCAGCAAAAGAGTTTTTAGATGAGTACGGTTATATAGTTCGTTCGGTCATGGATCTTAAATCAAAGGGCATTCATTTTATGCGCAACTATACTGATTATACTCTGGGGGGCATCAAATTCGACTCTAATCCTCTGCGAGCAAAGGTTATGCTTCCCTTTTTGAATGCATCCACCTTAGCCGGAGTTGCCTACCAAAACATCATAGCTTATGAACTCTGCAACTACAATCGTACAGAATTTGTGGTAGGTAACTACATCAACTTTATAAAATCGCTCATTGTTTCTCCCGGAGATGTTAAAGAGCTAAGAGAAAAGCGCATTATAAAAGCTAAACTTGAAGAGGACAAGGAGGTTGTCAAGTTGTTCCATGGGCTAAACACTTATGGCCTTGATAACCCCATCATCTTTAGGGACGTCAAGCATAAAATCCTAGAGTATTACAATAGCAAAACAAAGACGTGGATGGCTGAACTCTCTCCCACACTTACTTTAGATCCCCATGGACTGCTATAGCTTTATTTGCTGCTACTTTTCTTCTTGTTTTAACTTTTTTGCAGACTTATTTCACCATTAACCCGCGAGGTCACTAGCTATCAATATATCTATCAATATTTTTATTAGTGTAAACTTTTTTGCTTCTACTTCTTGGATCAAGTCCACACCACATCGGGGCAAGAGGCTTCGACCCAATTCAATATATCTATCAATATTTTTATTAGTGTAAACTTGTATGCTTTTTTAATGTGGGATAACAACTACTTAAAAGCCTACCAAAATTATATTTTTCTTCATTTAACGAGTACACTTTGAGAATCAAATTTCACACACATGACCTATTTTGAAAATCGGCCTAGGCAAAATTACAATTTTAAAAGCCCAAAAATTTCAAATGCCAATTAAAATTCTCCAAAGGACCCAACGAATGCGGCCAATAAATCCAGAAAAGCCAAGACCAAAACAAATTCAAACTATTTGGACTAATAAAAGCATAGGAAACCCACACTTTCAATTAATCCAAAAAGCGATTTAAATTCCAGCCAAGAGTGAGGCCCAGAATGAAAATTGTAAATCTTACATACCTCAGCCCAAATCCACCTTCAAGTCTATAGAGTATTATCACTTTACTTGTTGCTTGTGTTCTTCTATTAACTTTGGATTATTGTCAAATGTTAGAATCATAACATTACTAAATTTTTAAGTTTGTAATAATTATATGAAAATTTAGTAATAATTATATACCTTCAAAACAAAATTTTAATAATAATTATAAAATGAACTTCGCTCTTAATTTTTTTGAGCGCTCTTAAAATTTTTAATAATTATAAATATGACTTTTTTTTTATACTAAAACCCAGATCTCATTTGATCATATATATATATATATATATATATATATAAAGTAAATTATTTGAAAGTACATATTTTTTTTTAAATATTATCAAATAATGCACATTCAATGCATAAATACTATATTTTTAATATATTAAAAATGTATATTGCATTCATGGTCAACATAATTATGTAGACCATGGTTCACATAGTTATGTGGACCAGAGTTCAAACAATAATTTGCCGACGCCGTCCGTTCTGGGCAAGTGGCGTGACCGCGTGACCCATGGAGAAATATAGAGTCCGAAACGAGAATTAGACATTTTTGGCTTTGTTGTTTGGTTGACCATTGACTTATGACTTATGAGCAAGTAGCTTAGCGTGACCCTTGGAGCAAGGTAGAATCTTAAACCACAACCACAATGACTCATTATATTTATTGCTTTGTCTGTTTCCTGGCCAACAATGAAAGAGATATGTACTGGACCTAAATAGTGGAGTTTTATTATTATTTTTTCTTCAATTTTTTGTGACTTTTTGGCCTTGTTTGGTAAATAATCAACCTATCAGTCAATTTTGACTTATTTGACCACTATTAATTATTTGGTTAATAAGCTTTTTGTAACTCCAAAATGCTAAAATTCAAAAGGCTACTTAAAGCAGCCTTTTCAATTAGTTTTTTGAGAAAAGAAATTATACCAAATAGCTAACAGCTAACAGCCAATTTATCAAACAACTTTCTACAATCAGCTAATATTATCAACAAATCATACATTCTAACCCAAACAGCCAACCAATCAGCCAACAACCATTTAACAAATAGGATCTTAATCTTATTATTCACTTGTAGTGTGCTAAACAAGTTGAAAGTATTAAATGCGAATATTCTGTGATGAGATTCATGGACAAAATTCTTTTCACGCAAATATACAAAGGATAAGGTAAGTAGTTTAATAAAATATCTTTTAGTACATGTGCATGTGTCGTATGTTGTGAGTTTTTGTGTCTTGTATTATAAATTCTGTAACTAAAATAAATTAGTAATTGTGTCTTGTTATGAATTTATGTATCTTGGACTGTGAAATTATGTGCCTATGAATACAAATTATGTATTTAAAACATATTTGAAAAATAAATAAATATATAACTAGTGTATGTGCCTTGTGTAGTGATCTTTTGGGTCCTTGTATGTGTTATGAAATTCTATACCTTATCATTATGAATTTTGTATCTCGTCATTTTAATCCACGATCCATAATGTTATGTGTACCCTGATCTATGATATAAATTGGGCCGGCCTGCTAGTGGAGCAGCAATTAATTTAGTAGTCCCATCCTGCAGTTACATATATACGTCTGGACGGAGAAGAGGACTTCAATTCAATTTGTACGTGTATATATGCATTGGTTGGTTGGTTCAGATGAGATGCGAATAACACTGGGAAATTAAATCACTGCCCTTAGCTAGCTTTAACATTATCTTAATGGCATCGTCTTCAAGAAATGAGAATCCTGCAGGAAGAGGAAGAGGAGAAGAAAATGGTATGATAATGTTGGGACCCCAAGATTGTAGGAAGTGGGCTATACGTTTTTGTATTTCTATGAGAAGCTCTATGGAACCCACGATTCCCAGTAGTAAGTCGTCTTCCGAGGAAACAAGGTCTTATTCATATCCTAAGTACCCGAGCGAGGTGGATTTGTTGCAAAAATATCGGTATTAAACCCGAAACTCCCAGCAGACGGCCAGGGGCCCAAAGAAAGGAAAGAATCGGTTACGTTTTTCATATGCTCTCCTCTTATAGATCGACTAAAAAACCGAACAGAGTTATTTTTGTATCACTTCACCTCGCTTTTTATTTACTCTCTTTTTTTTTTCTTCTTCTGAAATCGAGTCAAAATTTTTTTGAGTTAGTTCTCAATTCTGAACCGCCCCCTTTTTGGATTATGGGGATACAAAGGATTCCATCTTTCTTGCGGGGTTCCAACAGCAACGAAGACTACAATCCCAAAGTGATTTCCCTAGGGCCATACCACCACGGCAAGCCGGAGTTGCAGCCCCTCGAGGGATTTAAGTGTTTGACAACTTCATTTTCGGCAGTCCCAAGGACGCTACTTTCTATAGAAAAACAGTATTGGAGCTAGTGGAAGAGGCCCGAGGGTGTTATGCTACTGGGTCCACAGATAAATTTGGGGATTCCAAATTTGCAGAAATGATGCTTTTGGATTCTTGTTTCTTACTATTCTATATGCTATCAACTATGCAGGGTTTTGATGATTTCTGGTACCTCACTACCGTTCAGTTGTTTGAGCAGATTGGGTATTCAGGTGGTTTCTTCTTACAACTTGACACCTATTTGTTTGAAAATCAAATCCCCCTTTGGATTGTTGAGTTCTTGTTTAATGCTAGATTTGGTAGCACAAACCTAGCCGGTGGGGTTCCCTGGAAATATTTGCTTGTAAAGCATTGCCAAACAAGTCTTTTTGCTGAGGAGTATAGGGTGGGTGAGGATCTAAGAGATGAAAAACCACTTCATCTATTAGAAGCTTTCCACATCCACATGTTGGGCAATTGTGAAATGCTTTCATCCTCCAATAAATCTGCAGGTAGGTGGCAAAAACTCAAGCCAATTAGAACTAATAACACGTTAATAATGTTGCAAAAAGAGGCATTTGAGAAGTATAGTTATGTGTTCCGTTCAGTCATGGATCTAAAGTCAAAGGGAATTCATTTTGGGCATAGTGATAATATTTATTCTGTGTTGAACATCAAATTTGAGTTTTCCTTTGTGTATGCAAAACTAAAGCTTCCTATTTGGTATGCTTCCTCGTTGAGTAGAGTTTTCCTCACCAACATGATAGCTTATGAGCTGTGTCCCAACAGCTGGTCTCGCCTCGAGATAACTTCTTACATAAATTTCATGAAGTCGCTGATTGTCTATCCCAACGATGTGAAAAAGTTGCGGGAAAAGCGCATCATATCTAATACTCTCGGAGACGACATGGAAGTGGTGCAGTTGTTCAAAGGGCTGAATACTCATGGGATTGACAATCCCAACATTTTCTCGGAGGTGAAGCAGAAAATTCAAAAGCACTATGATAGCAAAGCAAAGACGTGGATAGCACAATTCGTATATACTTATCTTATAAGCCCTTGGTCCTTCATCGCTTTACTCTCGGCTTTTCTTCTTCTTCTCTTAACTTTTGCACAAACTTATGTTGCCTTCGACAAGCCGGACAAGTGATGCATGCAAACTTCTTTCTACAGATTGAGAGCACGCAACATTAGTGGTAAGGAATTGAATTACAAAATTTGGTATGATGTCCATCTATATGTTGTATTATTTGTTATTTGGTTTAATTTGGTATTTAGAGTGATAAAAATTTGGTACAGCTTATATAGTTTTCATCATTTTTAGTTATGTGTAATTTCTATTTTCTTTGAAATTACAAGTGTTACATGTTTTTTTTTTTGTGTGGTGCAAGTTAAGGATGGAGTATTAAATTTATGAATTGAACACGTACTGAAGTTATGTTGTGTTAATATTATTATATAATTTTATAATTGTTGTTTTCATATTGCATGCATATATAATGTTCAACTCTCATCAATTAGTGATCATATACCAAGAGTGTTGAAGAGATAATGGATACACTACACCTTATTTATTTATTTATTTATTTTTTACTGATTACTCCCTGAGGTAGCAACTGTCATTGACGTTAAGGGACAATGTTTTCCATACCCCTTTTTACTCTCAAAGAAATAATGTTTGGGCCATTTATTCTCTATGTAAACCAGGTAAACTATGTCTTATGACACTACTTAGGATCTTATGTTGTTCATAACTGATCGGTTAAAAAAGAATGACAATATGCCGCTCCCACTCGAATCCGAACTTAGAACCTTGTGTTAAGTGGATTGGTTGGTAAATACATTCAAATTTATTTACTTGATTGATTTTATTTTTTAAGGATTTTTTAGAATGAAGTCAATGAAAAATACTCATTTTGATCAAAGAAAAATGATACATTTTATTGAAAAATGTTTTTCAAGATTTTTACTTGAAAGACATTTTCTAAATTTTTATATCACACTCAGTTTTCTCTCGGAGTGATGTCAAATTAGCTGGTGGTTAGCTTGCCTTTTATCTGATTAATATTTTGTGATATCACTACATACTCATTACGCCATAAAATTTTTCCTAATAAAGTTATGCAGTCTCCCAAAGAAAATCTTCAAATTTGGATGGTAGGGATAGCATACCAACTTTAATTATTGCCATTCTCTTTATAAATGTTATATAGTACTGGATGTGGTTGGCTTTAATTTGCCCAATTTATTACGGAGTAGTAGACTGGTGAAAAAAGAGAGTGCAGTCTAAAAAGTATTATAAGTCACACATAAAATTTAGGGAAAATGGCACTTTTTCCCCCTATGTTATGTGCATATAGCACTTTTTCCCCCTGTGTTATTAAAGTGGCACTTTTTCCCCCTGAAATGTTAAATAGACATTTTTACCCTTAAAATAATTATTTCATTATTTTTTTCTCCAACAAATTATTACTTATATGTATGGATGATCACGATTCGGTTCAAACCTAACCAAACACTGTAGCAATCATACCGAAATAGTATGGACGGTTCTGGTTACGATTCAGAACCGAAAAAATAAAATTAAATAATTGTTGAACTGTAAACCGGAACTGAACCACATTCATATATAGTGAAAATGATCAAATACTTATTTGATAAATCAGTACGGTTCGATTCCAATTTCGATTTTGAACCGCCAATCAAAACTTATTTATTTATTTTTATAATTTTATTTCTTATTTAAAAATAGTATAAATTTAACAATTATTTTATTATATTTTTTTCGGTTCTGAATTGTAACCGTAACCATCCATACTTTTTAAGTTCAAGTGCTACGGTGTTTGATTAGGTTCGTATCGAACCGTAATCTTCCATGCATATTAGTAATATAATTGGTTGGAGAATAAAAATAAATGAAATAGTTTGTTTTAAGGGCAAAAATGTCAATTTAACATTTCAGGGGGGAAAACTACCACTTTTAAAATAACTGAGGGGGAAAAACTGCCACTTTAATAACTCAGGGGGAAAAAGTGCTATATGCACATAACTTAGGGGGAAAAAGTGCCATTTTCCCTAAAATTTATCCCTAGTAGACCAGTGATAAGGGAATAAAGTCATCATGTGGCCTACTTTTACAGTTTTACAAGTCTTGCTTGTACTATGCATATATGAAAAACTACAAAGTGTTGAACTGTTGATCAATGCAAAAGAATTATTGGCGTATGTAAAAATAAATGCGAAAACTATTGGTAGGTTGCTGGTGAAAATAAATGCAAAATCAATTATTGGTGGGCTGTTGGTCGACATTAATTAATTGATTATACCCATTTAGCAGAGTTTTCTTCACCAACATGATAGCTTATTATGAGGTGTGTCCCAACAATAGCACTGACTAATTAAGAGATATCTTCTTACTTCATGAAATCTTTGATTGTTTGTCTAAAACAGTTGCAAGAAAAACGTATCATATCTAATATAATGCAATTGGAGACAACATGGAAGTGGTGCAGTTGTTCAAAGGGCTAAACCCTCCTGGATTTGACAATTCAATTCTCTCATTTCTTAGAGGTGAACATATTTCGTTCGGTCATGGATCTAAATAAAATCTAAGGGGATTAATTCTGGCCATAGTGATAACGTTAATTCTGTGATGAGCATCGAATTTGAGTCTAATCATGTGTATGGAAAAATAAAGCTTGCGGCCTATATCTTTGATCTTCTACCCCAATTAGCCGAGCTTTCTTCACCAACATGATAGCTTATGAGTTGTACTGTGTCCCAACAATCGCACGAGGTAATAACATCTTACATAAATTTCATGAAATCTCTGATTGTCCCAGTAATGTAAAAAAATTGCGAGAAAAGCTTATCATATTTAATACAGAAGTAGTGCAGTAGTTGTTCAATTCAAAGTGCTAAATACTTATGGAATTGACAATTCTGACATTTTTTCAACGTGAAGAAAAAATTCAAAAGCACTATGATAGCAAAGCAAAGAAATGGATGACTGAACTTGTGTATATACTCAGCTCAGAAGCCCCTGGACTATTATTGCTTTACTTGCTACTTCTCTTCTTCTTCTTCTTTTAACTTCTGCACGGACTATTATGCTGCCTTCAATCCATTCAAATGATTCAAACTTCTTTCTACACATTCAGATCAGAGCAGCATTATATTATTGGTAAGGAATTGAATTACAAAATTAAATTTGGTATGTTGTGAAAGGTCCATCAAAAGAAATAATGTTTGGGACATTTAATTTATTCTTCACCTCTTTAGTGCTTGTTTGGGTTGCCAGTCAATGGTCAATCGTTATATGGTGAGTCATGGTCAATATTACAAGATGTCTTCGTCTCGTTATGCATAATTCGAATCCACTTTAATCGGACCAAATCAGGGAGGACCCTACATATATTTGATCACAAAATAACTACTTAAAATATTATTTTATGTTATTCTTTCAACAATATCTATTAAACTTTCCCCCGAAGTGGGGTTATCTAGCAAATGGATGTTGCTAATAAATTGAGTTACAAAGCTAGCTCCTCCTGATTTTGTGGAGGATAAAACAGATCCACTTAAATTAACGGATTCAACTGAACTCTGGCTCATCCAATGACTTCTAAATCATTCTTCAGATCCACTTAAATTGTGTTTTGTTTTGTTTTTGCTAGAAAATTGAAATGACCCATGGATACCGTCATTAAAAAAATTGTTACCTCAACTTTATTTTTAGTGTACCACATAAAAATGAATTTATAGTATATTAAAAATAAACATATATCAGTGATCCACTTTGCAATATGTGTCATAATCCACAATATAATTTGCTTCGATGGGCTAGCTGGGAAATGAGTTGGAAATATTTGGGCGCCTTAAAATAATAGACCACATTATTATACCATGGATCATTGTTCACCTTGTGAGATGACTATTGACATAAAGTATATTTTTATTATACTAAAGGTACATTTTCAATACACAAAAAATTCATTTTTTTAAAAATACATTATTTAATATACTACCAAATAATGCACCTTCAGTAGACACATACTATATATTCAATATATTAAACAAATGTACATTTATACATGGCCCACACGGCCATATTGCTATATGGATCATGGCCCACAATACAATTTGGGGACAACTTTGGGATCTAGCTTGCTAGTTGCCAATCATTATTGCATGGACCATGGTCCACACAGCTGTGTGGACCAGAAATAAAAAGTACATTTTTAATATATTAAAAGTACATTATTTTTGTATATAAAATACATTATTTTAGAGTACATTATTTAAGTACTGAAAGTACATTATTTTATATATATTATCAAATAATGTACATTCAGTACAAAACTAATGTACTTTTAGTATAATAAAAATGTACTTTTTATTTATGATCCACATAGCTGTGTGGACCATGGTCCATGCAATAATTTGCCGCTAGTTGCTATCTTGTGCAATCATTATTCTTTGGACCATGGTCCACATATTTGTTTGAATCATAAATTAAAAAAAAATATTTTTAATATATTAAAAATACATTATTTGTATACGAAAATACATTATTTGAAAGTACATAATTTTTTATATATTATCAAATAATGTACTTTTAGTATATATTAAAAATGCATATTGCATTCATGGTCCACACAGTTATATGGACCACATAGCCACACAATAATTTGCCTATCAAATATATGTGTTTTTTTTTTTTTTTTGAAAACTCAAATATATGTGTTTTAAGTAGCCTCAGAAGTGATACTCTCGTTTTTATTAGGTAGTGGAGATTTTTTTTAATGGAAATGATGACTTCATAACTTAAGAAAAGAATGTAGAAAACCAAAGGGTGCAAGAGGAGCTTTAAAAATACACTATGATGTGAAATTTAAGGGTAAATAGTATATACATTATTTTTTTGAAAAAAAAATCAAAATAATTATATTTAATCAAAATATATTGACTAAAAAGTTGTTTGCTCTTTCTTCTTTCTCATACTTTTCACAATAATAGAGTTAACTTGTTTCATTTTATTTATTTTCAGGGTGAGCATTATCTGAATTTATTACTCCGTACTTTTCTATATTTAGATCGGATTTTAATGAACTTTTGTTGTTATATCGTGGACCACGGTGCACATAGCACTGTGCATCCTGGTCCGAAACGATGTCGTTTCGATGTTAGTGGACGCGGACGCGAATGACTCCAGAAAATTCATTATCTATAATACACATAATCATTATCTAGAATACACAGAATGTTTACCCAGAATACACAGAATATTGACACAAAATACACAGAACTCATCCTCCTAACATTCGAATGCGCAAACAAATCACAACCTGTGTTAATAACATGAATACACAGAATATTGACACAAAATACACAGAACTCATCCTCCTAAGCATTCGAATGCACAAACACATCACAACATGTGTTACTAACATGAATACACAGAACGGTTGCCTAGAATACACAGAATGATTGCCTGGAATACACAGACCGATTACCTAGAATACACAGAATATTAACATAAATACAGAGACCAACCGAAACGAAAAACGTGATTTCTAAAAAAAGGTACGGTTAGTTTACAATGCTCAAAACGACGTCGTTTACGTACGTGGTACACATTGCTATGTGCACCATGGTGTAATTTGCCGTACTTTTCTATATGTTACGGATCGGATTTTAATGAACTTTTATCTTTGTTCTTAAACATGAGTTTGGTAGCCAAGACCTTATGGTCTAGTGACACCTGATTGCACTCCCATATGAAAGGGGGTGAGTTTGAGTCTTAGTAGAGACGATATTTACTCTTTATGCTTCTCTCAGTAGGTTGAGAAAGTCAGTAGTTCTCAAAAACAAGAACATGAGTTGATATGAATAATTGTAATACACTAATCTTAGATTTCAAACTTCATTTTTACATATTAGAAATGAGAATCAAAATCATAGTTAGTGTTTAGTTGGCAATTTTTTTTTGAATTAACTGGGTGTTGACAATTTTTTAAAACACAACTATGAATTTTCATAATTATTATCAAGTTCACTGTACAAATTTGAGACTTAGTTTTTGCGTATGATACATATATTTAGATTAAAAAAATAATTCAAAACATTATGAAACAACTTTTTTTTTAAAAATAAAGCCTGTCAAAAGAATATATCTACTTTAAGCTATATTAATGATGTATGTTCAATTTGCTTAATTAGTTAGCAAAGAATTGGTTCTAGACTACAAGTACATACAATACGGAAAGGTGATATTTTGTGATGTGTGTTCAATTTGCTTAATTAGTTAGCAAAGAATTGGCTGTAGACTACAATTACAGACAATACGGAAAGGTGATATTTTGTGATGTGTGTTCAATTTGCTTAATTAGACCCTATTACATTGTAGTATATGTTCATTTATACTTTTTCAATCTGTTGAAGCTCAAAGAGTCAGTTTGACTTCACTGAGGCTCGATCTCATGACCTCCTATATGAGAAAGTCACAACATGCTATCTGAGCACATGGTGCTTGGTATATGGAAAGGTGATATAAAGCTTTTATGTGTGAGCAATATATTTGCTTAATTTGTTAGGAAAGAATTGGTTCTTTAATTTCTTTAGTGTAGTACAAGGAATTTGTGAATGTTAAGCTAGCTTAGCATCTCTTTTCTTTTTTTTTTTTTTGGAAAGTTTAGCATCTCATTTAATTTGTTATAATGTACTAATGGCAAGCATTTTTGTAAGTGTGTTATATATACATGCTAAGGATCCTGTGAGAACCGTACCATAGAAGAGAAATAAGAACAATCTTAGCCTTATTACATCGGTAAAAATTCGACGGATCTGATCAATTTTTTTTTTGAAAGCATCTGGTCAATTTTATTTATTTATTTTTTTTAAAAACCCGGTGACATTTTCATAATTATAATCAATTTCACTATACAAACTTGACACTTAAATATGCAATCTTTGGCAACTAAATATGCAAACCTTGTAAATTTTATAAAATCAACGAAAAAGTTAAAATCTAAATCTAAACCGTAAATACTAGACCTTAAGCAATAAAAAGTGAACCACTAAACCAAATAAAATTAAAAAAATCAGCCATAAACTCTAAAATAAAAACTCTAAGTGCAATGCACTTTCGCATTTTTGCAAGTGCAATCTTTTAATACTAATGTGCAAAATTTTAATACTAAATATGCAAAGTGTTAATACTAAATGTGCAAACCTAGAAAAGTTTGAGAGTTTACAGATTTTTGTATTCAAGTTTACGTAATAAAGTTGGTAATAATTATGAAAATATCACCGTGTTTTTTTGAATTTGATTTCATCTGTTAGATTTTTTCTATGTAAAATTGAGTTTGATTCTTATTTGTCTCCTAAACACTTGTTTCTCATATATATATATAAAAGCTCAAATGCGGTCATGTCATAACGTGCGGTTCCACCATTAGTTATGCAAAAAAGAATCAATAGTGTTAAGGAAACGCACAACAAAGAAATGCACCAAAAAACGCACCATTAGGTACGCATAAACGCAACACGCAGTGTTCGAAAATGCACTAGTGTGGTGAGGTATGATGCATTTTTTTTGGGTGTATGGTGTGTTTTGTGGTCCAAATGTATTTGTTTATTGTGCATTTTCTAACACTATTGGTGCTTTTGTGCATAACTAATGGTGCGGCGGCACCGACAACACCTTATGACATGGCCACATTCGAACTTGGCCTATATATATATATATATATATATATATATATATATATATGCTTTGATCTAAACGTAAGCATATTATTATTGTTATTATTATATGACATGGAGCAGCTATGCGGGGGAGGAGGAGCACTCCATCGGCCTGGTCTTGTGAATACAGTACCAGATGTGGAGCTGGGAAACAAAAAGAAGATTCACAAACTTCCACCTCACTTGCGTTCCAAGGAGGACAGCGACGTGTACGATCCTAAAGTAGTGTCCATAGGGCCATACCACCTCGGCAAGCCAGAGCTGCAGCTCTTCCAGGAAATCAAGCACAAGGTGTTGGATCATTTCATTTCCAATTCTTCTTCGCAGCAGGAGAATCGTGGGTCCTACTTTGATAAGATGTTGGAGGTGGTGAATAGGGCAATGAGCTGTTACCTAGTGTCAATGGAGTATACTAGTGAATATAATCCCTATTTCGCTGAAATGCTGCTGCTGGACGGCTGTTTCCTATTGAATTACTTCCTGATGACCACCAATTACGGGGATGATGTTGCTACTAATAAAGCCCTGGAGTATTACTCAGCCCTGGATATTACAACCTTGGTGGGGATTGACGCGGCTGCAGGGCTTGTTTTCACAGAACGCGACATCTTATTGGTTGACAATCAGATCCCACTCTGGATTATTGAGCTCTTGTTTAACGCCAGATATGGTAGTGCTAATCCTCCCCATACATGGAAACAACTACTTTCCATGAGAAGCCAACAAGTGGTTTGGGAAGAGATTGTGTTTGAGAATGTTGATGAGCTGGAAAAACATGTTAAGCTGCATCATGATAATGATGATGATGAAGCACCGCTTCATCTGTTAGAGTATTGTCATATGCTGATGGTGAGCCGCCCCTCCTCCTCTGCAGAAGCAGAAGGTATAGGTAGCACCCCAACAATGTCAACAAAAGAGTTTATAGATGAGTACGGTTATTTATTTAGTTCCGTCATGGATCTTAAATCAAAGGGCATTCATTTTAGCCGCAACTATACTGATTATAATACTCTGAGGGGCATCAAATTCGACTCTAATCTTCTGCGAGCAGAGGTTAAGCTTCCCGTTTTTGATGCAACCACAGTTGCCCCAGTTTTCCTCCAAAACATGATAGCTTATGAGCTCTGCAACTACACTCCTACACAATTTGTGGTAGGTAGCTACATCAACTTTATGAAATCCCTCATTGTTTCTCCTAGAGATGTTAAGGAGCTAAGAGAAAAGCGCATTATAAGAAGTGCAATTGGAGAAGACAACGACGTTGTCAAGTTGTTCCGTGGGCTAAACACTTATGGCTTTGATAACCCCATCATCTTCAGGGATGTCAAGCATAAAATCCTCAAGTATTACAATAGCAAAACAAAGACATGGCTGGCTGAACTCTTCCACACGTACTTCAGAACCCCATGGACTGCTATAGCTTTATTTGCTGCTACTTTTCTTCTTGTTTTAACTTTTTTGCAAACTTATTTCACCATTAAACCGTGAGGTCACTAGCTATCAGATCAAAGCACGCGCTGTGTGGTTTTAAATTTGGTACCATACTAATTTGCTTTTCTTTACTGTGGATTTCTATCTTTTTACTCGTAGGTGTGTAACATTTATTTTGTTTAAGAGTGTTTGATGTCATTTGCAAAAAAAAAAAAAAAAAGTGTTTGATGTTTCTTTTTATGTGTGTGGTGTTGGTTATGGAGTATAATAAATTATGAACATTGAAATTTATATTGTGTTAATACTGTTGTATAAGTTTATAGAGTTTTACTACATGTATTTCTAAAAAAATTTATTGACAAAAGAGTCATATAAAGTCTCAGACACCTCCCTCCCCGGTCTTGCACTAAAATAAGAATGTTGACATGGAATTTATCATTCTTATGTTCACCTTTAAACCAATTCAACCCCAGAAAAATAAAGGCTCAGTTATTAACACCAACCTAACAAGTAACAATAGTGCTTCTTGATTTCGGTCAAGTCGCCGAGAGCTCGTGAAGTATCATGGTGAATGCAAGTAGGTTCACGGCAAACATAAACTTTCTTCTTTTTACTCCTTGCATGATCTCTACCTCAGCTTCTATGCATGGCAAATTGGGACCCCTTCTGTGACTGTGAAGTTGAAAATTTTATCTTTTTGAAATTGATGTGTAGCAAAAATGAGTGATGGTGAGTGTACGGGTGTGAAATGTCGTTCCGGTGAGGATTGGGGGTTAAGGCACGCAATATGCAATAACAAAACTAGGCACTAACACAAGGAAATCAACAAGAAGCTAAGCAAACGACAACAAGGTAGAACAAACACATATAAACAATAGATAAATACAAAATAAAGAAATAGGACTCAAGTTAGGGACATTACCATTTAGATGCTTTAACACTTAAGTTTGGGGAAAGAACATTAGCCCTATGTTCTCGAGGCAAGCACAAAGGAATACAAGTTTCCACAAGGATTAGAACAAAGGTTGTCCCATTTCCATGGTGTATCAACCTAAGTTATTGAAGAACAAAAACTATTTAAGCCCCAAAGCTACCCCTATTTCCATAGAAGAGAAAATGAGTTTGAGATTGGGTTGACTCAAGTCTCCCATCCAATTTCCATTGAGATGGAAGACTTTCCAAAGACAAACAACAATCATTGTACACTAATCATTGAAAGATAGAAATAAGCCAAATTCAAACTCAAGAACCCTAGGTGGGTTTCTTCCCCTTTTTCACAATAATCAAAACTTAAGCATCAAAATAGATAATACAACCCTAACTCAAGCCCATAAACTAACTATTCATGATTAAATAGCATAAAGAACACAAAAGCACAAGTAATAAACATAAATCTTGATAAAGAAAATAGATAGGGGAAAGAAAGCTTCTCTATTGAAATGGGTGGAAGAATCTTGAAATCCAAGCTTCAAATCCAAGATTACAAGCTCCAAAAGTGTTAAAATAAATAGATCTAAGCCTAATCTAACCTAAAAATATGAAAGGGAGTGAATGGAGTGTCTAGGGTTCAACCATGGGTCAAAATCGAGTTCAAAATGCTCAAAACGAGCTTAAATAATAACAGAGCAAGAGCGAAACGGTCACCCACACGCCCGTGTGGGTGCCCATTTCATTTTGGCCGAATTACAGTGCATTCTCACTGTGTAAGCAGAATTCTGTGACTCTGCTTTGACTTATAGGCTATTTTTCACCCTCAAAAACACTTCGTTAGCCTTTGTGCTCTTCAACAAAGTTGTAGCCCTTCAAGTTTTCTTTCGAATGGCGCAATAATCACTTCATTTGGACATTCCTAGGCTGAGATATGGTCAAAATACCGAACAGTAGCATATTTGGACGAAATCTGTAAGTTTGGACGATTTTGACCCCTTTGTCTTCCTTTTTAAGCTTTAATGTCTTCATGATAGTTGTATCCCTTTGAGTGTTCGTTCCAATGGCATAAGAATCACTCAATTTGAATATTTATAGGCCGAGATATCGTCCAATCACTAAGATATCGACGTGCAGAAATTTCAACACCTTGACCTTTTTCTTCTCTTTTGTTTTAGCTTGCCCAAATGATCAATACCATTGAAAATACAACTCTTATGCTCCCTTGGAAGTGTTGCATCCATCTCCATAGCTTCTCCTTGACTCCCATTGACTCCAAATGCATGAAAATCATCATCTTTGTTTCCAATGCTTTCCAAACCAAAATCCTTGCAAAATAACCACAAATTAGTCCCAATCTCTTTAAATTTGGAATGATCTATAAGAAAAATAGCTTAGTGAAAGGGAGGAAAATATAGACAAATGAGCACTTATAAAAAATCCCTTGTTGTAAATTTCACAAACAAATCTATTTGTTGCTAATAGAGTCTTGGGTGATGATACACATGATTTTACACCATTATTTGCCCCATGAATCAGTTAGTTTTGTTGCTTATTTCCTTTACCTTGATACATTTAAGCGTCGTTTGTGTGTTACATTTGATCAATCTTAGTTTATTCACAAATGAGGAGCAAAGGAAGGATTTCCGGTCATCTCGGACAAGTTTTCGAGACATAAGGAATCTACCCAGGGATGGAAAGGAGCAACGGAGCACGAAATGAGTCAGAAGAGGACCAGGAGGCTGCCTCACGGCCAGCCTCCCTGCCGTGATGGCGGCTGTGACCCCCACCGCGGACAGCAGTTGGCCACGGCACATCACGGCCCCGATCCCGGCCGTGATGGTGGCCGTGACCCAGCTGCTGTCCAGTATTTATTTCGCGTTTTTCTGTAATTTGGGACATTCCGAGCCCTAGTTTAGTTTAGTACAATTTTTCCATTCTTTAGAGTTTTCCATAGCATATAATAGAGCAGATTTACCTCATTGAATTCGGTTATGATCTTGGCATCATTTTTTTGGATTGGAATTACTCTCAAGAATTGTTAGTAAAGTTCTCTCTTTTATTCTTTAGATTCATTGCTATGATTTCAGCATTTAATTCTCGCTTTGCGTTATTTACTTCAATCATGCGTGAGTAGTTCGTTAATGGGTTTGGATTAGGGATTGATTGTTAATCTTGATGTTCAAGTTGTGATTATTGCATAAAGGGATTGAACCATTTACCTAGGGTTTATGTTGAATTGGGGATTGTTTTTTACTTGTTATTGATTGATGGCCACAATTAATTGCTAGTTTAGGAGAGGGATTCGTTACAACGAAAGTTGGATGGAGACCTCGAGCCTTACATATTTCAACCTAATTTTCCCACTATGAGAATATGAGTAATTTGGGGGCTTACAATGCTTAAGTGTTTAAGACTATGATTGATGCATCACGAAAGTGGGGCAATCTTAGCCTAATTCTATTTATTGATTACGAAAGTAGCTGAATTGAATTCTTGTGTGCATTGCCCATAAATCCCTAGGTTAATTCTTCTTTTCCTAATTCTGAAATTGTTAGAACATCAAGGCTACAATTCCCCTAATTTGACCCATTCCCTTATCAATGAGTTAATTCATTAGTCAATTCGTTTCTTTCAATTTCCTCATTCAGTTGTTAGTTGCTTGGATTCTAGTTGATTCGCATACTCTAGTGCCTAATTTTCTTAATTCACACAATTACGTGCCATAACCCCAATTCTCAGCGGAACGACATTTTACACCCTCTTTTTACACTCACAATTATACTCATAAGGTGATAAACTAATCACCTTTGCATTAAGATCTTGAAAACTCAAAAAGATAAACCTTTCAAAAAAATTTAATTTTTCTAATTATAGTAAATCGAATACCTAGCTTTACAATCAAGAAATGGATTACCTGGCATTGCAGGAAGGTTTCACTTTTTCTTGCTGGTTGCTTTTGGGGGAGTTGTTTGATTACCATATGAAAATATGATGGCTTTGTTGAAATAAGTGGAGTCATTCACGGCGGAGGAGTTATCGACATCAACTGGCATGGCGGTGCAACTATTTCACTGTCCTTTGGGGTCACATTAAAAAGATAAACTTTTGGACATTGATGATGAAACTTTTTTACCCAACCACTAGCTCTAACCAACAAATAATTTCCAAAACCCGTGCCACATAATCACCTCAAAACTTAGTAGATATTAAATTCGAGGGCTAACAAAGCAACCAACGAGCATGATTGAAAAAATCACTAAGCACTCCTTAGGCACCTAAGCACCAGTGTATTTTTTTAAAAATTGTTTAAATTTTATTAGTTTTTTAAGACTAATACTTATAAATTACTTAATACTTTAATAGTTAATAATAAAATATTAAATATTAACTTAAAATGCATCTAAAGTTGGAAAAATTTAGGGTTATTTTTCTCAAAATGATGTTGTTTTGAGTGAAATAACTCATTTTTTTTAAAAAAATAATATTGGTCGACTAAGCGGCCTAGTCTGTACTTAGAAGGCCTAGGTAGTTGATGAGTAAAATGGTGATAGTAAAAAGAGGGTGTAAATGTCGTTCCGCTAAGGATTGAGACTATGGCACGTACTTGTATGATATGTAGAATTCTAGGCACTAAAGTATTAGAATTCACTAGAATCCCAACAAACTAAGATTAATGAATGGAAATAAAATAAAAGATGCAAATTAAATGAGGAATAAACTATATGATAAAAGAATGGATCATATTAGGGGTATTGCAATCTTGATGCTCTAACAATCTCAAAATTAGAGAAAAAACAATTAACCAAGGGATTTATTGGCAATGCACCCAAGAATTCAGTTCATCTATGATGAGTATAAATGATGAGTGAAAATATGGGTGTGAATTGTCGTTCTGCTGAGGATTGGGGCTATGACACGTATTGTGTTAATTATTAAATTCTAGGCACTAAAGTATTGGAATTTACTAGAATCCAAGCAAATTAAGATTAAGGAATGGAAATAAAATAATGCAATTAATAAGTGATAAACTATATGATAAAAGAGTGTGGTCAGATTAGGGGTATTGCAATCTTGATGTTCTAACGACTCAGAATTAGGGAAAAACAATTAACCAAGGGATTTATTGGCAATGCACTCAAGAATTCAAGTTAGCTACTTTCGTAATCAATAACAAGAATTAGGCTAAGATTGCCCAACTTTCGTGATGCATCAATCATAACCTTAAACACAAAAGCATTATAAGCCCCCAAATTACCCTTATTCTCATAGTAGGAAAAATTGGATTGAAATTGGTTAGGCTGAGTCTTTCACCCAACTTTCGTTGGGATGAAATCCTCTCCAAAACAAATCAATAAAAGCTGCGCATCAATTATCAATAAGAGTAAATTATAATCCAATTCAAACATAAAACCCTAGATCAATAAATTATCCCTTTATGCAATAATTATAAACCTAGCATCAAGAATAGCAATAGAACCCTAATCCAAACCCAAAAGCTAACTACTCATGCATCATAAAAGTAAACAAAGCAAAACTATAATAAATCATCATAAATATTGCAAGGAATATAAAGGGAAGAGAAAACTTTACTGATAATGAAGAACAATTCCAACTTCAATCTGTGATTCCAAGCTTGAAATTAAATAATCTAATATAAAACTAATCTAAACTATGCTAGGGAAATATAAAGAGAATGGAAAAATAAACTAAAACTAACTAGGGTTGGGAACCCTGTAAGGGAACCCCCTTAAATTGTAGAGAATATGTAGAATATATAGGAGATAGATGGGCCTTGTCCCATGAGACAACTTCCAATTCTTTTCAAATTCTTATTCTTGTTTCCTATTCTTTTTTGGTAATTTCCTTTTCTTCCAAAACTTGTCCAAACTGCTCCAAAATTCTTCCTTTGCTGCTCCTTGTAGATAATTCAACTCTTGGGATAATATAACACACAAACAATTCTTAATTTCATTAGGATAAAGAAAATAAGCATCAAAACAACTAAAATAATAGGTGAATTATTGTATAAAATACGAAGTAGTAGATATCAAGCTACTTTCGTAATCAATAAACTAGAATTAGGTTAGGATTGCCCCACTTTCGTAATGCATTAATCTTAACCTTAAAACACAAAAGCATTTTAAGCCCCCAAATTACCCCTATTCTCATAGTAGAAAAAATCGGGTTGAGATTGGTTAGGCTGAGTCTTTCACCCAACTTTCGTTGTGATGAAATTTTCTCCAAAGCAAATCAATAAAAGCTGCGCATCAATTATCAATAAGAGGAATTTATAATCCAATTCAAACATAAAACCTAGGTTAATAAATTATCCCCTTTATGCAATAATCATAAACATAGCATCAAGAATAGCAATAGAACCCTAAACCAAACCCAAAAGCTAACTATCATGCATCATAAAAGTAAACAAAGCAAAGCAATAATAAATAATTATAAACATTGCAAGAAATCTGAAAAGAAAGTAAATAAAGGGGAAAAGAGAAATTTACTAATACTGAAGAACAAATCCAACTTCAATTCGATATTCTAAGCTTGAAATTAAATAATTTAAATAATCTAATGTAAAACTAATCTAAACTATGCTAGGGAAATCTAAAGAGATGAGAGAAAAATAGACTAAAACTAACTAGGGTTGAGAACTCTCTAAATTGTAGAGAATATGTAGAGAATATAGGAGATAGATGGACATTGGGCCCATGAGCAACTTCCAATTGTTTTCCAGGCATTGGGCCCATGAGCAACTTCCAATTGTTTTCCAATTCTTATTCTTGTTTCCTTTCCTTCCTTAGGTAGTATCATTTTCTTTCAAAACTTGTCCAAAATTTTTCCTTTGCTGCTCTTTGCGGATAATTCAACCCTTGAGACAATATAACACACAAACAATTCTCAATTTCACTAGGATAAAAAAAATAAGCATCAAAACAACTAAAATAAGGGGTGAATTATTGTACAAAATAGTAGATATCAGCAGTCAACGTCTAAGCGGCGCTTAGGCGGCCGCTAGATCACCGATTACGGTGATACGCTAGGCGGCCATCCGACACCAATTAATCGGTACCTAGACGTAATTTTTGCAAAACTATCAATGGAGCCTATCTCAGCTCAACATCAAAGCAAAACCATGAAATTCCATTTTCATGCAAAATTGGTTTCCATAGAAGAAAGCTTAAGCAAATTTTAGGAGCGTTGGAGCTCAACAAAAATTTCGAATCTCAAACAAATTAAATTCTTGATTTCCTAGCCGAACTCCTGGAGAAGCTTAGTGATGAGAACTTCGGGCCGAAGATCAAAGAGAAATTCTACTCGTCGTGGTAGATCTTTTGTCGTTTTGGGTGGGCCTGAAATTCTATTTATTGCGAAAAGGAGTATTCTGACAACCGCAGAGAAACGTAGTTGTCGAATAAAATGAACTCGTAGGAGTTTAAAATAGAATCAAAAGAAGACAATGACAACTCTAGAAGAACGAAAATGTGGTTGAGAAGCTCAGCCACTGGAATTTCAATTTGGTAATCCACTATTTGTGGATGTGAGAAGAAAGATGGTGACGCTATAACACTAGAATCGTCCAAGGAGTTAAACAGACGAGCCCAGCCCTGGGCAAGGTGATTGTAGCAAAAATGAGTGATAGTGAATGTATGAGTGTGAAATGTCGTTCTGCTAAGGATTGGGAGATATGACACGCAATATCTAATCACAACTTCACAAGCATATCATGCAATTAATCAATTGAATTTTATATTTGTAAGAAAGTAAAACAAAAATTTCATAATAACCGTACCATAATTCTAGTCCCCTACTACTTGCATACTATATATACAAAATTTAGAGCATATATGAACACAAAGAAATGATTCATGTATGAAACAAGTGTGTGCGAAACACCACATCAATAGTAAAGAGCATAGCATAGGAATAAGAACCCTTCACCAGAACTGATTGAATCAATTCACTCAGCTGCACGTACACAAAAGCCTCCAGTTAATCCACAAGATTTGTAATAACAAAACTGAGGGCAAACTTCCTTTAGTTTAGAAGAAGCAAAATCCCACAGAAGAGCCTAACAACCAATGTGCATACTTACCGCTACAAAAAAATCCAACCCACTGTTAGAAAAATTTGGAGGGAAGAAGTGAGGAAATTAAATATTTAGGCATGCAATCACTTTCCTATACGATTTAAATC
>CM008337.1:24586024-24611655 GCA_002525835.2 Ipomoea batatas | reverse complement strand
AAGGCCCCCTGCAAGCACAAGGTGGCTCCGCCCCTGTCTACAAATGAATTTGATGATTCCCAATTTGCTGAAATGATGCTTCTGGATTCTTGTTTCTTACTATATTATATGTGATGGATATGGTACTACGACCCATAAAGATAAAAGACCCAACATATATAACGGCCCAGTTCGTATGCGAAGCCCAATCAAAACTACAGCTCAGTACAAGATCAAGTCCGAATTAAATATTATTGTAATCATTGTATTATTATATTCGTGTGGAGCCCGAGCCTAAATTATTATTGTAATATAATATTGTAACGGGGTCATGCCTTACTATTATATAAAGGGCCTCACCCCTTCATTTGTATTCAAGCAACCTTGAGGCCTCACAAGCCATTCTTAAGGCTGCAACCCCTTAGAAGGTTTCTCAACCTTTTCCTTCTCAGGTTCATAGCTCTATAGTCTTTGTAACGAGCACAACACTGTAATAGCTATGTAGGAAAATAGTGGATTTCGGCCTGGCCGTGCCCAAAAAGGCTGTGGTTTTTCCCTTTTTGAGTTTCCACGTAAAAATTCTTGAGTTCCTAGTTATGTTGGCCTACCGGTGATTAAGCCCAAAAGTCACAAAACCAACATTGGCGCCGTTTGTGGGGAACGCGACGAAAAACCGTGTTCTCTTTCAAAAACAAAAAATATAATAACTTGGTTGGCGAGGTTCTGTAGTTTCCAGCGTCGAGCGCATCCACTGCGGAGGTTCCGGTCCATTCTTTGAACTTTCAACGCGCCGAAAGTGGCACTCAACGCGTCGAAAGTCTTCAGCAGGCGGCATTAATCCCAATCTTGCTTTCTTTGTGCTTCCAGTCCAGCGAGAAAGAGAGAGAGAGGGAGAGAGAGAGAGAGAGGTCGCGGAAGTCACCAGTTGATGACGACGGCGGCTTTGGTTCTCCTCTGTCGGCAACTATCTCCGGCGAGCATAGCAGCTCGATGACCGGTGACCTCTGACTACCTTCGGTTGCGGCAGAAGCTTAACAGTGAACACCAACCGACAGCGTCATCTGTCGCCGCGACATCCGTATTCGCAGCCCTCATGTCGAACCAAACTCAACGCTACTGTACCACCGTCTAGCCAGCCCAACACTGCCACCTCGCACCGGCGCAGCCACCAGCGACGCCACCACCGGCGGATGATGGAGGTACGAGCGTCAAGTTCTTGGCGACCTCAGCAACGACAAGCATAGACTGAGCAGCGACGGAAGCGTCGTGGTGGCGAGACTTCCCGCCGGCGACCGAATTATATGGGTGATGACGGTAATAATATTTACTGGAGTATTTTTGTATTGTTATTTCTATAGTGTTGAGTACAGTGTTTGAGTGCAGTACAATGCTCAGTGTGTGTTTTTAGTCTAGTTCAAGTGTCGTGCCTCTACAAGTGTTGTGAGTCTTTTTATCTTCCTCAGCTCAGTAATGGAGCGTTAATGCCAAGGAGCTGAGGAGCCGTTGAGCATTAATGCTGAGGAACTGAACCGTTGGGCATTAATGCTGAGAAGCTAAGGAGCCGTTGAGCATTGATGATGAGGAGTGAAGTGTTGAACGGCTAGTTGAACATCCGTTGTCTTGCCTTTGGGTCCTGCCAGTGGTTCCGGGTCGGGTACCCAATTACCCTGTCACCAGCCCCCCACTCCCTAGCTAGTGGGAATGGCTGAGGTAGCTAGGGAGTAATAACTCGGTACTGTGCTGAAAACTTGGTATACGGGATCCTAGAAGGAAATATTGCTGGATGGAAACTTCATGGATTTGTGGAATATTTCCTAATTCCCCGCGATTTTCTTTCCTTGTATGGGTCACCTTCTTGTGTATATAAGAACTCTCTCAGACTTTGTGCCTTCCATCCTTCCCTACCACATTATTCTTGTCATGGGTCCAAAGAGAGCAAGCGCAGGGATGAAGAGGCGCCGGTCGTCGCGTCTGATGGAGCTGGCAAAACTGGAGATGTTGAGGCAGAGGAAGGCAGGCGGGCACGAAGTCGGGGATACCATTGAGGACCCACTGACCATTCCGTCAGATGGGGAAGAGGAGAAGGATGTGGCGAAGCAGCCGGAACAAGCTCCTGTGGAAGAGATGGCCATAGTTCTTGTACACGAGGACGTGCTCCCTTTGGCAGTGGAATATCCCAAGCCCCCGAAGACCTGGATGTTGAGTAGTAGTTGAAGTGTAGTTGAAGTGTGGTGGCTTTGAATGTTATTTGAATGAAATAAAACGTTTACCTTGAATATTTTTTACTATTATGAATGTTTTTTTTAATATATAGTTCAACTCCCATAATTACTCGGAGTAATTTAGGATATGAACTAGCAGGATTTACTTAGGAAATCCTTGGAATTTTGAAAATATATGGCGGGATTTGTTTAGGAAATCCCGTTGATTTTAGGAATAATCTTTTTCTCCCATCCGGATTGTATTTCCTTATACAAAACCCTAGGGTTTTGTATTAAAAACCCTTTCCCCTCCTTTGTATTATTTGTTTATCGTCCATCTTGCAGCCCTGCTTCCAACTTCTCTGGTACGTTCCCATTTTTGTGTTTTTTTTTTTAACGTTGCGTCCTCGGCACTAGGCCAGGCCTCTGTGTTGAGGCGTGACCTCGGCGTTGTGCCGAGGTCACGCTGTTTGACCTCGGCGCAGCGCCGTGGTCACACGCCTTGGCACGGGGCCAAGATGCGGCCTCGGCCCGGTGCCGATGCGTGACCTTGGTCAGCGCTGAGGGGTTGTTTTTTTTTCTTTTATTGTTGCTCAGGGCTCTGTTTTTGTTTCTTGTCTCTTTTGTTGTACCGACAAGTTGGTGATCGTGCCTACTAACCAGGTTAGTTGCTTTCAACTGTGTAATAGACTTAAATTCATGTACTGGGTCTTCTGATGATGAATCTTCACCTTACGATGGTGAGGATGAATTGACCCATGATGACGCCGAGGACACTTCCTCTCTGTCTTCCTCCCCTTCTTCCTCTCCTTCCGAGCATGTCACCGTAGATCTCGGTCCCCCCTCTCCTGATTCGACTGTTTGTCTTAAAAGGAAGAGGCACAAGGCCTTGTATTCTCCCTTAGATAGCTCACTCATTGATACTATTCGATCGCAACTGAACTATGATGAAATAGAGGATATCCAAGGCCTCGTGTGGGAGAATGTTAGCATTGTCGTACCTGGGCATGATGTTAGTATCATGGATCCTCCTGAATCATCATTTTTTGGCGTTCACCTCTTGTCCGTGCAATTAGGGCTTAGGTTTCCCCTCCACCGTTTCCTGGTTGAATTTTTGAATTCTACGAAATAGCCCCAGGTCAGCTTGCTCCAAATGGTCATCAAGGTATTGCAGGATTTATTTCCGTGTGTAGCGAGAAACGGGAGGAACCCACCTTAGGTCTCTTCCAGTCGTTGTTTAGAGTTTGTAGGTCATCTGGAGAGGGTAAGGGTTTCGTGTGTGTCTCTGCCAGGCCCGGTGAGCAGCTTTTTAATGATCGCTCCTCCTTCAACAAGGATTTGAAATCCAAGTTCTTCTTTGTCTCCCTAGGTATTCCACCTCTTTTTGTTGTCAGATGGGGAACCCAGGTTAGACGTCATCCACCTTTAGACAAGAGTCCAGATATGCTTAGGAGGGTAGAGAAACTCCAGGAGGGTGGTTCGTTTAAGGTTGTTACATATACTTCTGAGTGGGTGCTTGGAGATTTGGGGTTTAAGAGGATTCGGCCAGCTGCCCTTGTCGTACCCGGTACCCCTCTACTGTCCACGGTGTTTGGTTGTTTCTTGTAATTGTGTTTGGTTGTTTCTTGTAATTGTTCATCATAACCTGGTATTTTTACAGGTGCTATGTCGTCAAAAGCTGCCCGGTACTTGTCGCGAACTGGACAAAATCCATCCAAGAGAAGCAAAACTGACACGAAAGGGAAGAAGAGCCAGGCATCAACAACTGATGGAGGAGCCTGTAACTTGACACCTCAGCCAACAAGATCTGCAGCCCAGCCCTCAGCTCGCACTTTGGATGTGGATCCCTTGCCCGAGGGATCTTCTGCCCAGCCCCCCGAGCGAGGGGAAGCCTCTTTAGTGCCACCTCCACGTATTCGAACTAACTTGATCCGGCTTGGTATGGATGTGCTTCCAGGGGAGTCTATAATATCAGGTAGTATTAGCGCCCCGGAGTTTGTTCGCCGCCTCGTCCCTCCAGCGGATGCGGAATATCTTGAAGGGCACGAGTTGACCGTGTTACGGGAGCGATATCTCAAACATCTTATGGAGCTTATGTTAGAGGGGCAAGTTCTTCACTCTCAGTACGAAGCTATGTTCCACAAGGCCCTTGGAGAAAGGAAGAACCTCAAGGGGCTACTACTGTCGCAGGACACAAAGCTTAAGAAACTAAGAGCTGACAACGCGGAGATGAAGAAGCTAAAATCAGACCATGCAAAGTTAATACTGGAGCTGAAGGAGGAATGAAAGGAGCATGAGAAGGCTTGTGCTGCTACTATCAATCTGAAGGAGTCCCGTAGAGAAGCACAAGAGACTTACAAACAATACACTGAGTTCAAGAATGATGTTAAAGAGTTTATGAGCACCCCTGAAGCTGCAAAGGAGTTCTTGAAGTCCCAGGCGGGTCAGGGTGCACTTGAGGCCGAATCTCAGCTAGCATTTGATCTTGGAATGTACACCATGCAGCGACATATCTACCGGTGCTTAAGGGAAAAGATCCCGATTTTGATCCGCTAGCTATGGGCTTGCTAAGGATTATGGAATATCCCGATCCTCAGTCTGATCACCATGTAGTTATTAATGAGGATGAGGTTGCTGCTGATGTTGCTGCTGACTCTGGGATATCTCGCCATTCTGATCTTCCTGTAAACACCAACACTGCTGCTCCAATTTCTATGGAAGACATATTCGCTGAGGATCCCACCACTATAGCGGAGGATGCTTAGCTCTCTGTTTTTTACATTCGTATTATTTCTGTTTTGAACACTAGTTTTCTAGCATTATTATTTGTATCGTATTGATTTTTGATACTGTATTGTTTTTTGAATACTGGATTCGTATTATTTTGCCCAACTTGTTTTTTTTTTTCGCTGCGTTTGACCTCGGCCGAGGTCACGAGGTATGACCTCGGCGCTGGCCGAGGTCATGCGCTAGTACAGCGCCGTGGTCACAAAGTGTGACCTCGGCATTGTACCAAGGTCACCTCGGCACTGCGCCGAGGTCACACCTCGGCGCTGGTCAAGGTCACGAGGTGTGACCTTGGCAAGTGCCGAGGCATGACCTCGGCATAGTGCCGAGGTCACTTCGGCACTGTGCCGAGGCCCTCCACTTTTTTTGTTTTTTTTTTCTCGGTGCTCTGGTGCGCTAATGCCACCCTTATATCACGAGAAATATAGTGGAAACAATACTTTTATTCAGTGGGTTGGACGGACCAAGACCGAAACAATCTGGACGGACCAGGACTGAACTTCCTATTGGTAAAACTTTGTTAAGTGTTCTGAATTCCATATCCTATCAATCAACTTGCCCCCTACTGTCATCAATTTGTAAGTTCCTGGGCGAATTACCTCATCTATGATGTACGGATCCTTCCATTTTTTCGCGAACTTACCTCCTTCCAGGGGTTGACTGGCTTCTCTCCTTCGTAAAAGGTAATCACCTACTTGGAAGTACTTGGGTCGAAATTTGGCGTCGTGATAGGACTTCAATTGCCTGTTGTAGTTCTCCATCCTACAGAACGCAACTTCTCGCCTTTCATCTATGAAATTGAGGTCGGTTCCCTGTTGGACCTCATTCCGTCCTGCCTCGTATTCTTCCATCCTCCTACTTGGTACCATCACCTCTACTGGAGCTCAAGATTCGAATCCGTAACTCAATGCGAAGGGGGTTTCACCAGTGGCCCGCCTTGGCGTTGTGCGGTAGGTCCAAAGAATGCTGTCCAGTTCTTCAACCCACGCCCCGCCAGCTGCTTCCAACTTCCTTTTCAAACCATCAAGGATGGTCCTATTGGCATTTTCTACTTGACCATTTGCCTGGGGGTATGACACCGCCACCCGACTGTGCTTGATGCCCCATTCCATAAAAAATTCTGAAAACTCCCTTCCTTCGAATTGTCGTCCGTTGTCAGTGATTATTTGAATGGGGATGCCGAAGCGGCATAGTATATTTTTTTCCACAGATTTCTTACACCTTGCTGCAGTGATACTAGCTAGAGGTTCAGCTTCCACCCATTTGGTAAAGTAGTCAATGGCTACGATAATATACTGTTAGGAACCCCATGTATTTGATTTTGATGATACCACCAGTCCGAGGAGACCCCTAATTTCATGTGTATTCGTTTATTCTTTTTGATGTAAAATTTGCTTTAGAAGTTCTTTCTAAGCGAATCCTTGTAAGTTCCTGTTTTAATCGAAGACATGAAGATCAAAGACATGAAGACGAAGGATGAAGACTCAAAACAAAAGGCGAAAGAAAGACAAGAAAAGTGATTGGAGTATATGAATCCGAGTCTTTAGGCCGAAGAATGGAAGGGCTTGACCGGACAATAAATACATGTAATGAATGATAAGGACAATCATTCTTTAGACTTAAAAGACATTCCTCTAAGTGTCTTATAAGTAGCCTTGAAGTTGGGTGTGACCTAAAAGACAAAACGGATCCTAGGTAATGATCCCAAGGAGCATTAAATAATTGTCTCCCTTGTGTCTGACAAAAGACAAAATGTCCTTACACAAAAGTCAACAAACGGCTACAAAGTACTAAATGTCTGACAAAACCCAAAGGTTTTTACACACTGGACAATAGGTTTTTGAAAATTTGGATCTCCCTCCAACGGATCTGAATTTCACACCTATAAATACCTCTCATTCAGCAACATTTGAAGAGGTTGAAAAATCTGCAAACCTGACATTTACGAGCAATCAAACAGTGTGATAAAAGCTCATTCTTCCGATCCAGTTTTACGAGATTTGTGCTAGTTGATAAGTGTTTATTCAAAGAGAAGATAAAAGCACAAAGTCTCAAAGTTGGAGAAACTTTTCTTTCAACCATTTCAACCATTCTCTACTTTGAAGGAGCAGAAGGAGGCGGAGTAAACTTTGTGAAGTTGAAAAACCTATAAGACGTTGCTGCCGGGCTTTGTGATCAAAGGAGCAAGTCTTGGGATATTTGTACTAAAACGGAGTATTAGATCAAACCTTCACGAGTCGTGAAGAAGAGTGGAGTAGGCTTCGTTAACAGCAGAACCACTATAAAAATCTCTCTCTCTCTCTCTCTCTTTTAAATACTCGTTTTGCATCATCATCATCATCAAACCTAAAGTCTTCTCTAATATATTTTTTGTGTGCAAAGATAAACTTAAAAATCTACAAACCTTATCCGCTGCGTGTTTTTATATCTTTGTGTTTGTGAAAAGTTTTATAGTGAGTCTATTCAACCCCCCCCCCCTTCTAGACTCACATCACCTTACCGGGACCAACAAGTGGTATCAGAGCAGGTTCCTTGAACTGTAAACACTCTGTGTATACTGCCTGGTGATCTTTTTTCAAAATCTTGAAAATCTTTTTATCTTTGCACAAACATGTCGAAAGTGGACCATACTAGACATTTCTTGATGTTTAATATGGACAAGTTTGATGATTTGAAAGTGCGTATGCAGGCTCATCTGTCTGCCATTCATGATGAGATGTGGGACGTTATAACAGATGGACCAATAGTAATTCTGGAAGTAAACCCAAACTGAGCTGTTGAGCGAGCCAGTGCCCCAGATGACGAAGGCACCTCCGAAGCGATGAGGGCTCCTGAGATGAGATCGAAGTCTAAGGCTATGCTAACTACCGAGGAAAGAACAAGAGCCAACCTAGACAACATAGCTAAGGATATCCTCTACAAAGCTCTGGACGAATCCTTATTTCCTAGAGTAAGGAAGTGTAAGACAGCCAAGGAAATATGGGACGTCCTCATGCAAATAGGCAAAGGGGACGAACAGGAGAAGGAAAACAAACTTACAATCACCATGAAGAAGTTCGAGGACTTCAAACTCGGACCCAAGGAATCCATAATGGATATGGAGGCTAGGTTCATGAAACTTCTTACAGATATTGGAGACCTCGATGAAAAAAAGCTTACGCAGAATGAGATCAACCTAAAAATCCTCCGAGGACTACCAAAGAGCTGGGAAATGAAAGTCATTGCAATGCGGGATCATAGGGATCTCAAAACAACGAGTACAACCCAGATCTTCAGTGACCTTAAGTTCTATGAGTTCGAGAAGGAATCCTTGATCGAAGAGAAACCTGAAGTGAGAAACGCAGCGTTGATTGCAAATCCGTCGCCAACATCCTCTTTAGGAAAGTTAAACTCTATCCCCTCTGACTTCTTTTCTGATGACCAGTTTGCTTTGTTTATGAGAAAATTCAAAAGGTTCATGAGAAAGAATCAACATCAAGACAACACGGGAAGGACATGGCCATCGAAGCATAGTTACAAAAACAGATCAAGCGGATCAAAAACAAAGGAATCCGAAGAGGTCCAGATGTTATGCTACAACTGCAGAAACCCTGGACATTTCAAAGCAGAATGTCCATATCCAATCGTCAAGAAGCATCAAGATGATCATGACCATCACAAAAAGGACTCTGAAAGCCGAAGAAAGACGAGGGACACTCAAAACAAATCCTCAGAACAACCTAGAGTTCACTCAATCACAAAATCGAAGAGTGACAGACGAAGAAAGGCATTAGCTGCAGAAGAAGAATTCGAGGACAAAGTAGTCGAAGCATACACATCCAGCTCTAGCTCTGATGATGATAGCTCAGAGGAAGAAAGAGGACTACTGTGTCTATTCGGACAACAGGATTCGGATGACGAGTTATGTCTCATGGCTGAAGAAGATGAGGTAACTTCTCAAAACTACTCTTCTAACTGTAGTTCAGAGTCAAGCTATCATGAAAGTCCACGTGAAACATTCGAAAGAATGATGATGGAATTTGATGATGTCAAGCGTTCACATTTCATACTTAAAGAGGATAATGCTCAGCTATTGGCAGAAAGACGAGATCTTGAGGACTTAAAGTCCAAAAATGAGGAGATGCTCAAGTCTATAAGCCAGCTAGAGAAACATATTCATTCTCTTGAGGAAGAAAATAAAGCGAAGGATGTTAGAGAACAAAATTTACGTGAGTTCATTGCGACATTCACAAATTCATCCAGGATAATAGATCGAATGGTGGATGATCAAAGGCCGCAAGGGAGTAGAGCCGGACTCGGTTACAACTCCAGTTCTCTTTCACAAGTCCCTTTACTCCGACCAACAAATCCTTCTACCAGTGGAGGTTTAAATTCTGTTTTCGTCCAAGGAGAAACTGAAAATCTTGAGCCTATGAGAAATGCAAATAATGAGATCAGACCACAGCCAACGAGCCAATCCAAGGATTCGGCTGAAACACGAACTGTGGAACCCTTGAGAGGAAGTTTCTTTAGGAGTCAGCAAATGACTCGGTACAGACCAAAAGGACAAAACCGTAATGGTTATCATGGCCATGGTCAAAACCGAAGAAACAACCAATCAAGAGGAGTAACTCATAGCAAAATGAGGCCACATTATTCTCAGAGGATACGCAAGGGTAATCCTCAGGGTAAGCCGAAGACTTATCCGAATAATGGAAAGAATTTCAGAAGATCTTTTACGAAGTATAGAAGTCATGCTGGCAGACTTTACCCGAGTGATGAGGATTGGTTTATGGATTGTGAACCTATGACTAGGGCAAACTTCATGCTCACTCACAGACACAAACAAACCTCATACACTAGAATAAACACGAACAAACAAGTCCCTTCAGTTCAAAAAGTTTATTCCCCAAAGTCTCCACATGCTTATTATGCTATTCCATACGATTATCGTGTTTTTAATGGGTATCGTGGGCCAAGGATGAACCTGACGAGTTCTAGGTATGCATGGATGCCCAAGTTGACAGCTAACCCGCAAGGACCCAAGAAGGTATGGGTACCTAAAAGAAATTAAATCTTTGATTGCAGGATTACAGGACCATATGGTATGTAGATAGCGGTTGCTCAAGGCACATGACAGGAAGCCTATCTGAATTGAGCAATTACAAAGATAAGCATGGTGGAAACACAAGTGGGTGAACCATTGGTGTAGGAGACGTTGAAAAGAATGATATCATCATTCAAGATGTCTCATATGTTGAAGGACTAAAGTTCAACCTTCTAAGCACAAGTCAGTTCTGTGACAAAGGGTATATGGTGGAATTTTCAAAAGATATATGTAAAGTCATCTCCAAAGATACCAGAGAAGTAGTCTTGACCGCCAAAAGAAGGAGGAACATGTATGTTGTCATATGGAACACAACTAAGCCGAACACATGTCTGGTAGCAAAGAGCAAAAAGGACTTATGCTGGGAATGACATCACAAGCTTAATCATCTCAATTTCAAGAATATCAATAAGCTTGCAAGAAAAGAGTTAGTTGAAGGTCTTCCAAACATAGTCTTTGATAAAGACAAAGTATGCGAAGCATGTCAAAAAGGAAAAAAAATCAAGTCCTCATTTAAATCTAAAACTTTGGACACCAACTCAAGACCTTTAAGTCTTCTACATATGGATCTATTCGGACCAGTTGATCCAGTCAGCCTGAGTGGAAGGAAGTATACCTTGGTGGTAGTAGATGACTACACCAAGTACACATGGACATCTTTTCTCAAAAAGAAGAATGAGACGGAGAAGATATTGCCTGATCTCTTGTGAAGACTTCAGACAGAGAAAGGGATGAATATCATAAAGATTCGATCTGATCAAGGAACAGAATTTGTAAATAAAGTCATACAAGAATTCTGTGGACAAAATGGCATTCTTCATCAACTGTCAGCAGCAAGAACACCTCAGCAAAATGGTGTTGCTGAAAGAAGAAATCGAACCCTAAAGGAAGCAGCAAGATCTATGATAGCATTCTCCGGTTTACCAAAAAGATTTTGGGCATAAGCTATCAACACGGCTTGTTATACTCAAAACAGATCCTTAATCCACAAATCTCATGGGATTACGTCATACGAACTATAGAAAGGGAAAAAGCCCGTTGTTAAATATTTCCATATCTTCGGAAGCAAGTGTTTCATACACAATAATGGAAAAGCACACTTGAAGGCGTTTGATGAAAAAGCTGATGAAGGGATAGTTCTGGGGTACTCTGATAAAAGTAAAGCATTCAGAGTACTCAACAAAAGATCCATGGTAGTAGAAGAATCCATCCATGTAGTTTTCGATGATAAATCACCAAGTATGAATTCTCTGAAGACTAAAGAAGATCAACCAAACACTGATGATGATCCGAAGAATGATGAAAGCAATGGTGAATCCGAAGCATCAGATGACGAGATTGAATATCCAAATCATGTTATTTATCAACCGAATATATCTCGATCTTCTGAGAACTCAAAAGATGTGTCAACAGAACCGAATCCATCTGAAAATCATAATGAAGTGAATGATCCAGCTCTGGTAGATGAAGGAGCAGTTCCTACATCGTTTCAACCCGATCTACGGTGGCTGAGAAACCATCCTCAAGATCAAGTCATTGGAGATATAAATGATGGAGTGAGGACTCGGTCATCTTTACGAGAAAACATGATGGCATGTTTTATATCTCAAACCGAACCAAAGTCTGTAGACGAAGCCTTGAACGACTCGGATTGGGTTATGGCTATGCAAGAAGAATTACACCAGTTTAAAAGAAACGAAGTATGGGAATTAGTTCCTCGTCCAACTCATCAGAACGTGATAGGAACTAAATGGGTTTTCAGAAACAAGATGAACGAAGAAGGAGTCATTGTGAGAAACAAAGCTCGTCTTGTCGCAAAAGGCTATTGTCAGGAAGAAGGTATTGATTTTGATGAAACCTTCGCTCCTGTTGCAAGACTTGAAGTGATTCAGATATTTCTTGCCTATGCAGCTCATAAAGATTTCAAAGTCTTCCAAATGGATGTTAAAAGTGCCTTCCTAAACGGTCTACTAGAGGAAGAAGTGTATGTTGAACAACCGCCTGGCTTCGTAATACAAATAGGCGAAGACAAGGTCTATAGACTAAGGAAAGCACTCTATGGATTAAAGCAAGCACCAAGAGCTTGGTATGACACTCTGTCATGCTTTCTCATTAATCGAGGATTCATGAAAGGACAAGTCGATAAAACCCTCTTTCGAATCAAGGATGGGGATCACGTGCTATTAGTTCAAATATATGTTGATGGTATCATCTTTGGAAGCACTGATCCGAATCTATGTGAAAAGTTTTCCAAACTCATGCAAGGTAAATTTGAGATGAGCATGATGGGAGAACTCAATTATTTTCTTGGTTTACAAGTTAAACAGGAAAAGAATGGTATTTTCATTAATCAAGCGAAGTATACAAAGGACCTCATTAAGAAGTTTGGGATTGATGGTAAATCATCCGTGAAAATTCCCATAAACACTTCGTTGAGGATGGACATAGACAACGAAGGAAAGGAGGTTGATCAGACAAAATACCGAGGTATTATTAGCTCATTGCTATATCTAACCGCAAGTAGACCTGATATATCCTTTGCAACAGGTGTATGTGCTCGGTTCCAAGCGAATCCTAAAGAAAGCCATCTCAGTGCAGCAAAGAAAATTCTAAGATATCTTAAAGGGACCTAAAGCGTGGGCCTTTGGTATCCGAAGAAAGGATCGTTTGATCTAGTGGGGTATTCGGATGCGGATTTTGTAGGATGTAAAATTGACCGAAAGAGTACTTCTGGGACATGCCAGTTCCTAGGGGGAAGACTTGTGTCATAGTTTAGCAAAAAGCAAAACTCTATAGCCACGAGTACTGCTGAGGCCGAATACATAGCGGTTGGAAGTTGCTGTGCTCAAATCCTCTGGATGGTGCAACAATTGAAGGACTATGGAATTAGTGCTCGGGAAGTAAGCATTCTCTGTGATAATACGAGTGCTATATCAATTACTCACAATCCTGTACTGCACTCGAGGACGAAATATATTGATATTAAATATCATTTCATCCGAGATCATGTAGAGAAGAAAGACATAAAGTTTGAACATGTCAGGACAGAAGATCAATTAGCTGATATTCTTACGAAACCTCTTCCAGAGATAAGATTTGCTTCTTTGCGTCATGAACTCGGAATGATAGAGATAAGTTAAAGATATTCAGAAATCGATGAGACGTTTTCTATCAGTTTGTGTGAAAGTGTTAATGAGGCATTAAATCCAAGGAGTTCACGGACTGTTATATGAGAATTTCATCAAGCGTTTTTGGTTTTGGTGATGTGATTGGTCATATCAGATGCAAAGAACCAATCAGCGTTCATCTCCTCGCACTATAAATAGAGCATGAACAAGGATGAGAGAAACACATCTAACTCTCATCTCCTTGTCTCGTTTTCTATTTTGCAGGATGGAAAAGGGCAAAGGGAAGGCTTTCAGTTCTGATAACAAACTAGCTAAGAATAGATTCTCCTTCCAATTAATGAAATAGAGGCTGAAAAGAAGTTGAACCAACTCAGAGAGGAAGTAAGCGGACCTTTAGCCGGAGATAACCCAAATTTGCTGGTCATCCTCTCAGAATCTGAGGAAAAACAGAGAGAATCATCTCCAGAATGGGTGGATCAAGACTTAATTCCAAGGAGAGCACCCTCATCATCACCATCTCCACCTGTTCATGTTCTGGAATGGGCATGGGACTCAGACGAAGACTCGCACAAGTACTCTCCTCCTCCTAGGAGTCTACCTCATCAAGCCAACCATGACCCAGATTACATCTGGTATCTAAATGAGATACTTGATGAATTTGATACCTCTGATGGAACCATATCTCCTCCTACTGAACTATCCATCTATGGAGATGTACCTGGCTATTGCCCCCTTGCACGCACAAGGAATCGTGACGAAATGGAACATCAACGATTCCTTGAGAATCTTGCCATGAGTGCTCGCCCAACTCCGAGCCCTCCTACTCCGGAAAGCAACCAAAGTCAAAGCCTTCGGTCCATCGATAATAGTGCGAAGGCCAAGGCTAAAGGGAAGGGCAAAGCGAGGAAGTGATGTTTCATTCCTCAGATGGATGGGAGGATCTCAGGGGGAAGGGTATCTCTGATGTTGTCTCTTCTGATGTACTCAGATGGTTCTCTTTTGAATGAATGAATGATGGCCTCTATTTTAACAGCGTCACAATACTCCTTAGAGAATCTTACTTTTTACATCGTCGATAGTTTTATCTTCCGAATTCTTGATTTTCGAAGACACGATTTTTTTTATGATCTCCAAACTCTTGATTCACGAAGACATGGTTCCTTGAACCACTCCCATGACTACCGAAGAGTTAACTTCAGAAAGATGAACGGTTTTGTAACTGTTACGTACTGGTACGCGTGTCAAAGGGGGATTGACCGAACAAAACGGAGCATGCGCTCTACGATCTGACGAACCGTCAGAACTGAAAGGACTTGCATTTAATGGAAAGCAAAATGATGAGTGCTTTCTCTCTCTTCATTAAATTTTGTTTTAACCCAAAAACAGAGCTTTTTATCTCGGGTACAAAGCGGTCAATAAGACCAATTTCCTCAAATACCCTTTGCTTTAAGGGCATTTATGGACTTTGTCGTGTACCAATTTATTTCGACCCACACCCGTGACCCAGTTTTCAGAATTGACCCATTTTCTCTCATGGATCCTATACAAATAACCCTATTGCCAGAATTCCCCTTTCACTTTTACCCTATACTCTCAATCTCTGTCGTGTTCAAGAAGATAAAAACCTCTCCTTCCATCATCGCAAAGCTTTCAAGCTCTTCAATGGCTTCAAGTTCTGAAACCTCATCTCGCACCTCTTCTCACAATCAACCACCTCCACCCAAAACTGCCTCTACGCCTAAAAGGAAGAAAACCCAAGTTGAATCGACTTATACCCTGCCAGAGGTAATCCCTAGACCATGCAAGGATGATCAGGTACTACAATATGTCTTACAGAGATTAGACGGACAGGACCCAAAGCTATCCTTGATCAAGGCAGGCTCAATTCTTGATTTCAATGGCTTTCTCATTCGGGTTCTTGACAAAAAGTTCAGAGAAAAGGTAATAAACGGTCTCCGAGATAGTGGCTTGTTGAATTTTGTTACATATCGTCATACAGAGTGGTTTACTTTTGATGTGGCCCAATTTTACATTAATGCCACCCTACACTCAACGAATGGAGTTGATGAAATTCATTCTGTTGTGGGCAATGATGATATAGTTGTTACTCTAGATGATGTACAATCTGCTTTTGATTTCCCCAAGCGAGATGCGGAGTATCTCCTTGACTGTTCTAGTTTGGAAATCAACAAAAAGAAAATGTGGAAAAGAATGAAAGGGTATAATCAACCCTCTTCTGTGCCTACCGTTTGGAAAAATAAGATGCTGAAATTGGACTATGAGTTTGTTGTGGACATACTCAACAAGACTATTGAAAACAAGCAGTCTGGAACGGATGATATTCCAGAAAGGAAGCTCCAAAACATTGCCGCTCTACTTGGAGGACATAAAGTGGATTGGTCAAAAGTGATTTTTGACTATCTATGGGATAACATCCTCACTGGGATTGACATTGAAACTGGCCACATACTCAAAGTCTTAGGCCATGGTTTTCTGATCAGCAAAATCTTGAAGGATAAGAAAGTAAAGCTGAGGGCAAGTATTGCGACGCATAGGACTCATTTCTACATGAAGTCGAATCTTCCTCTTTATCTCAAACGCAAGGCAGAAGAAATGGAAGCTGCCAAAAAGGCTAAGTTGAAAGAGGCAACCGAATCCTTACCAGAAGAAGCTCAGCCCAATGAACCCTTACCTAAAGAGAAATCCAAGCCAACGAAAAAGAAGAAGCAAAATGTCTCCGAATCATCGAAAGCAGTCGAATCCTCAGGCGCTGCTAAGTTGTCCACAGAAACCGAACCATCAAAGGTTGACAGAGCTCCAGATACAGCTGAACCTTCTAGGAATGTTGAACAATCAAGGGTTACCGATTCCTCCAAAACAGCCGAACCATTGAAAGTTGCTGTTGAAACCTCAAAAGCAATTGAACCATCCAAGGTTGCCAAACCCTTCAAGGCACCGAAAGAAAAGACTGATCAAAGTGAAACGAGGAAACGAAAAGGGAAACAAATCAAAAGGCCGAAAAAGAAGACGAAGCTTAGTCATCCCGAGACTACGAAGATGGAAACTATGATAGATGAGGTACAACAAAAATCTTTCCCTCAGATTAGTGTTAATGCTGCTGCTGGATTACCTATCTGTGATGTTGAGAACGAAGAAGCAGAAGTTGAAGTTCCTCTCTCCCGATCTCGAAGAATGACGAGGAGTTCATCCGAGCCGTCAGTTGCCAAACCTCCCTCACTTCCAACTGAAGACGAAGGATGTCTTGCAATTATACCTTATGCTCAAACGGCGCAACCAGCACCCGAATCCAGTACTGAAACACAAATAGAAGAGAGTTCCGAAGATAATGCAGATGGAACTCGAACTGAGGCCATGCCGGAGCATATGAGGCAACAGATTCTCACTACCCTTGATCCCTCTGTGGCTACCTTGGTTTTGATGAACTATGAGGCATTCAGAAGGTCCTTTCCCAGTTCATCTATTCGAATTGAGGAAGTCTTTGACTCCCCTCCTGTCGATGAACCTCAGACCGAAGGTGTAGAGAATATTGACATGGACGAAGAACTAGCATTTCAACTGGCAACCGAAGACTATGCTGAAACTGTGGATATTGAAAATCAGTTCTCGGATGTGCCAACTCCTGAAGAAATTTTACTACAAGAACTTGCCCGAGTTCTTGCCTGGCAAAAGTGGGGAATGTCAAGCCTCTCAGTGATTGCAGCAAGCATTTCCATTATGGCTATCGAAGAAGAGTGGGCTCTGAACTGGATGGGTACCAGGTCTGTTTTTCATGCCACTCGACCATATGAGATCGATAGAGTCTATGCTGAGAAGTTGAGTCAACTATCCCATCGCCCTGGAAAGGAAGTGGATCTAACCTTTGGCAAAGATCCAACACGAACCAATGTTCATGATGCAGAGAGACTTGCAAAGGTTTACAACTTCTCCCATTTTCAGTCATCTGCCAGAGACAATCGCCCAGGAGTCAAGTCAAGTAAAGTTAATGATATCTCTGAGGATGAATCACGTTCGAATCCTGAAGAAACATGTGTTGATAATGTACCTCCTACGAGGAATGAGGACGATGACAAAGATGATGACAATCTTCCGAGGGCTGGACGTGATAACAAAAATGACCACTCGGAATAATCCTCCAGCTCCGGTCCTTCGGATGACAACCAAAACAACAACGAGGCAAGTCGAAATCAGCCTCACTCAAGGAGTCCAAATTCGAATGATGAAACAAAGATAATGGCAACATAGGCGTTAAGCCCAGATGTTCAACGAGATGGAAACATGGAAACATCTCACCTTGTTGAAGCCGAAGCAGTAAATTTACATGACAAAGCCATTGTTTCTACAGAACATGTTCCCATGATTCTCAACTACACTCCAGATGAAAACCTGGAAGCATCTGGTAGTGTCAGTCTTCATGATGATGCAGAAAGAAGCCATGCGAGAGATGAAAATTTGGAAGCATCTCCGAATCCTGATCATGCGCATCAATCCGAAGAGTTGAGTGTACCCTCCGAGGTAATTCCTGAAACTGCATTTGCTTTTTCAACTCTTCTCTCTGCCATTCAGAATCTGGCGAGGACTCAGGACAATAAATTCCGAAGCCTTAACGAGTCTATCGCCAAAATCAAGAAAGATATCAGGAGACAGTAAAAGAAGACTGCTAAGTCCTCGTCCAACACTGAGATTATAGCAATTGCATCAAAGTTGGACGACGGATTTCTCAAAGAGTCCGAATCCATCAAATCTTTGAAGGAATCTGTGGATGCACTCAAACGAGCTCAAGACAGTCTGGCCACGAAGCATTCTTTCATTAAGGAGCGACTTGATTTGGCGTGCATACAACTGGAGAAAGTATATAGCGATCAAAGCCAGGTGGGTACTTTCTGTGCAGAGTTCGAGTGGACTCTAAGGCACATGCAGGTATGCATCAACCGATTGAGTGACAAAATTGATGCTCTCTCCGGTTCGAATGATGCCAACAAGGGGGAAGAAGAAATGAGAAACAACCCCCCGAGTGAGATGAGAAACAACCCCCCGAATACTTCAATCATCCGAAACATGCACCACAATGAAATTTTTGAAGGATTCACACAAGAGAAAGAACAGCAAGCTAAAGAAAGATTGGATATGCTAGCCATTAAACCCAAACGTCCGAATCCTCTGTCCAGAACCAGAAATCTGACAACCAAAGGGCGTGATGGACGAACCCTTGTATATGTACCCTATGAAGAGGGAAGTGGAAAATACTATACTGATAACAATATTCCACCATTCTGGAAGAACAAATCTTATATAGACAAGGTGAATTGGCTGAGAAATCAAAATGAGCGAATTTTTTAGAAAAAGAAGGAAGAAGAAAGAATTTTCAAGGAACAACAAGAAGCTCAAAAAGGATTTGAGAAATTAATGAAATCCCTGAAAGAAGCCGAGGAAGTAAAAGTTAATGATCCGAATATCAACATTATTCGAGGGATTATCAACATCATGACTGCCAAAGGTCAAAATTTTTCAGATGGGATGAGCGCACCAAAAATGATCGTGTGGTGGAGAAGACGAATCCTAGAAGGAAGAAATCTGAGCCAAGTACTGCAAAATTATTTGACACTCAAGGTCAGGTCCAAGTTCACATACAAAATTGAAGGCCTCGACATAGTCCAGGCGAGGAAAGAAATCAACAACATGATCGATCTAAGGGACGCAGAAGAGCTTCAGAGACAAGAGAAAAAGAAGACTTAAAGAGCTTTTCATTTAATTTCATAAAAGTCTTTGTAATGTATTGCATATCTGATGAATGAAAAGACGTTACGTTTTTGCGTGTGTGTGTTCGGTTTTTAGTCTTCCTACTCCTCATGCTTACTTGTTAAACTCGAATGCTTTGCTACAAATAAAACTTGAAAATTGAAAACAATGTTTACATTCGGATAGCCAGTTAATTTGAGTATAGGTGTTGGCATCATCAAAAAGGGGGAAATTGTTAGGAACCCCATGTATTTGATTTTGATGATACCACCAGTCCGAGGAGACCCCTAATTTCATGTGTATTCGTTTATTCTTTTTGATGTAAAAATTTACCTTAGAAGTTCTTTCTAAGCGAATCCTTGTAAGTTCCTGTTTTAATCGAAGACATGAAGACGAAGGATGAAGACTCAAAACAAAAGGCGAAAGAAAGACAAGAAAAGTGATTGGAGTGTATAAATCTGAGTCTTTAGGCCGAAGAATGGAAGGGCTTGACCGGACAATAAATACATGTAATGAATGATAAGGACAATCATGCTTTAGACTTAAAAGACATTTCTCTAAGTGTCTTATAAGTAGCCTTGAAGTTGGGTGTGACCTAAAAGACAAAACGGATCCTAGGTAATGATCCCAAGGAGCATTAAATAATTGTCTCCCTTGTGTCGGACAAAAGACAAAATGTCCTTACACAAAAGTCAACAAATGGCTACAAAGTACTAAATGTCTGACAAAACCCAAAGGTTTTTACACACTGGACAATAGGTTTTTGAAAATTTGGATCTCCCTCCAACGGATTTGAATTTCACACCTATAAATACCTCTCATTCAGCAACATTTGAAGAGGTTGAAAAATCTTCGAACCTGACATTTACAAGCAATCAAACAGTGTGATAAAAGCTCATTCTTCCGATCCAGTTTTACGAGATTTGTGCTAGCAGATAAGTGTTGATTCAAAGAGAAGATAAAAGCACAAAGTCTCAAAGTTGGAGAAACTTTTCTTTCAACCATTTCAACCATTCTCTACTTTGAAGGAGCAGAAAGAGGCGGAGTAAACTTTGTGAAGTTGAAAAACCTATAAGACGTTGCTGCCGGGCTTTGTGATCAAAGGAGCAAGTCTTGGGATATTTGTACTAAAACGGAGTATTAGTGCAAACCTTCACAAGTCGTGAAGAAGAGTGGAGTAGGCTTCGTTAACAGCCGAACCACTATAAAAATCTCTCTCTCTCTCTCTCTCTTTTAAATACTCGTTTTGCATCATCATCATCATCAAACCTAAAGTCTTCTCTAATATATTTTCTGTGTGCAAAGATAAACTTAAAAATCTACAAACCTTATCCGCTGCGTGTTTTTATATCTTTGTGTTTGTGAAAAGTTTTATAGTGAGTCTATTCAACCCCCCCCCCTTCTAGACTCACATCACCTTACCGGGACCAACATATACTTCCAGCTTCCCGAGCCCGTAGGAAGGGCTCCCACAAAATCTATTCCCCATCTTGAAAAGGGAATTGCTATACTCACCGGAGTATAATTGGTTGCAGGTCGCCCTGGCAGTGTCTGGAACTCTTGACACTTAGGGCAACGCCTGGCGTACTCTGCGCAATCTTTCAACATCTTTGGCCCGAAGAAACCTTGCAACATGATGCGTCGAGCTATGGTGTACGCTCCCTGATGCGCGGAACACACTCCTTCATGGAATTCTCTCATCATCAGCTCTGCTTCGTCTAGGTATACGCACTTTAGGAGTGTGCCATTATAGGATCGTTTGTATAGCTTGTCTTCCAGTATTACGTAGCTAGGTACCCGTAACATTATCAACTTTGCATCTTGCTCGTCTAATGGTAGAGTGCCATCCTTCTTGTACTTTGTGATGTGGTCAATCCAACATGGCTCTCTAGTCTGCACTGGGCAGACCCACGAGATGTCGATGCTGGATGTCTCCAAATCCTCCATTCGAGCAATCTTGAGAATGTGGCTGGGGATCCCAGAGCTCAGCTTGGAAAGCATGTCAGTGTCAGCATTCTGCTCTCGAGGTACCTGGTGAATTTCATTTCCCTCGAATTCTCGCAAGGTTCGTAGCACTGCGTCCCTGTATCTCTGCATGTTTCCTTCATTGGCCTCATACTCCCCGGTCACATGGCCGACCACCAGCTTAGAATCACATCGGATACGAATTTTTTCTGCTCGTAGTCCTGCTGATTGCATAATAGGCACGGAACCCTTCTGGGGTGATGAGCACTACCCCACCACCGCAACCTTTGCCGTTGGAAGAGCCATCCGTAGACAAGGTCCACCATCCACCATCTTCATTTTCGACCTGCTCCGTCACTTCACGAGCCGTGCATTCTACTATAAAATCTGCAAGGGCCTGTCCTTTTATGGCTGGCCTTGGTTTGAATTCAATGTCGAATTGGCTGAGGTGCATGGCCAATCTCGCCATCCTAGCAGAGTTAGTGTTTCGTACAAAATTGCCCAATGGTTGATGAGAGAGTACATGGATGGGATGAGCCTGGAAGTAGTGGGCCAACCTTTTTGAAGCGGTGACCGCGGCGAACACCGTCTTTTCCACAGCAGTGTATCGCAGCTTTGCGTCATGTAGAGCTTGCTTACATAGTAGATGGGACGCTGAGTCCTTCCTTCCTCTTTGACCAGACACACCCAGGTATAAGAGTAAGGTTTCACCCGCCTCTGGTTTCACAAGCAAGGGCGGGGATAGCAAGTATTTTTTCAACTCATCAAAGGCCGACTGGCACTCTGGAGTCCATTCAAAGTCCTTGCTCTTTTTTAATATCTGAAAGAAGGGGAGATACCGTTCGGCTGATTTAGATAAAAATCGACCCAAGGCCGCGAGGCGACCATTGAGTCTTTGGACTTCTTTTATGGACCGCGGGGGTTCCATGTCAAGAATGGTTTTTACTTTTTCTGGGTTCGGTTCTATCCCATTTCTAGTAACCATAAATCCCAGGAATTTGTCCCCATTCACGGCAAATGTGCATTTCTTTGGGTTCAGGCGTAAATTAAATTTCTTCATAATGGAAAATAACTCGCTCAGATCTTGGACATGAGAGGCAGCTCTACGACTTTTGACGATCATGTCGTCCATGTATGCCTCCATGTTTTGTCCCAGCACTTTTCCAAACAACTTGGCCACCATCCGAGTGTAAGTGGCGCCTGCATTTTTTAGGCCGAATGGCATGACCAAGTAGCAAAATATGCCTTCTGGGGTGGTGAAGGCAGTTTTCTCAGCATCTTCCTAGTGCATGAATATCTGATGGTACCCACGGAAGGCATCCATGAAGCTCATCAATTCGCATCCTACCGTCTCATCCACCAGCTGGTCTATGTTTGGTAGAGGGAACTGGTCCATAGGCCAGGCTCTATTGAGATCTTTATAATCCACGCACATTCTCCACGTGGAACCTTTTGGGGCCAGGACTATGTTGCTCAACCATTGAGGATAATAGATCTCCTTGACATGTCCTGCCTGTGCCAACGCGACCACCTCGTTCTTCACGAAGTCCCTTCGTTCGGCCGACATGTATCGCTTCCTTTGCTGTACTGGTTTCTTGGTAGGGTCTACAGCCAACTTCTGAGTTATGATGTTCCTATCGATCCCTGGCATGTCTTCTAGACCCCATGCAAAAACTTCTTTGAATTGTCGGATGACCTCGACTATTTGGGCTCTTAGTTCTGGTGCCAATCCGATGCCAATTTTTACAACTCTGTCAGCTCGTGCTGGATCGATCACCACATCTTCTGTTTGGGATGTAGGTTCGGCACGGGGCCAGGCTTCCTCCTCACTCAACATTTTTTCGGCAATGGTGTGGATCTGCAGATCTTTCTGTCCAATTTTCTTGCATGCTTTGACGTAACAGCTACGAGCTGCTCTTTGATCTCCTCTCACAACTCCTATCCCGTTTGGTGTGGGAAATTTCATGCACAGGTGCTCCATCGAAATTATTGCCTTCAGATCCTCCAAAGCTGGCCTTCCCAGTATGATGTTATGGGCACATGTAAGTTTCACCACAATGAACTCCATGTTTATTTTGGAGGTGTTGGGGGTCGCACCCATCTCCACTGGCAGTACTACGAATCCCTCTGTCTCTATTGAATCCCCAGTAAAACCAGAAAGTGGAGTTCGTACCTCTTTGAGCTGATTTCTGGGCAGTCCCAGTTTGGTGAAAGCATCGTAATACATTACTTTGACTGAGCTTCCGGTGTCTACGAGTATGCGATGCACAATGTTGTCGTTGATCTCCATCTTGATTACCAACGCGTCTCGGTGAGAAGGTGATGGCTTCTCTCCTCTGTTTTTTTCCCCTTGGAAGGCTGACCACCTCTCCTACATATAACTGGCGACTCTATTTTTTCCTTTCTGCTTGTGTGTCTCCGCCTGCAGGACCTCCATAGATAAAGTGTATGGTCTGCTTCTTGTGTTTCTTGGGCTCTTCTGTTTCTTTGTCAGAAAGATCCCACTCTGTCACTGTGACTTGGTCGTGTTCCCTTTTCTTACCACTCGAGGATGATGGCTCGGAGTTGTCATCCTTTTTCCAAATGTTTTTTGGTAGATTGCGCGGAGTTTGTTGCTGGCCTGACTTTTTCTGGCCTGACCGTTTGACAAACTGTTCGAAATAGCCCCTCTGGATGAGTTCCTCAATCTAGCGTTTTAACACGTTGCATTCGTCAGTATCATGGCCCACCTGCCTATGGAATCTGCAATACTTGGATTGATCTGCATTTGGGGAGACTTTCATGCACTCCGTCGGAAATTGCACGATCCCCATTTCTTCGGCTTTATTTAGGATTACGCTAACTGGGTGAGTTAGCGGTGTCAGATGTCGTAGTGGGATGAGACGAGGTCGCTCATCTCTTCCCTTCTTTGAGGGTGGTTGGTTTGGCCGTGGTACCTGGCTGGGCGGACTAGCTTTATCAGGTCGCCCACTCTTTCGTCCTTCATCCTCATCCTTCTTTCTCCTGTCAGCCTCTTTTGCGTCTGCGTACCGGTTGGTCGTTCTCATGAGTTCTTCATAAGAGCGTGGGTGGTGGGTGTTCAGTTGTTTGTGGAAGTCGCCTGACCTCAGTGCTTGGATGAAGATGAGAATTGCTGCCTTTGAATCGAAGTCATATACGTTGTTGACTTCTTTTTTCCATTTGCTTAAAAAGTCTCGCAAGCTTTCTCCCCTATCCTGTTTTACCCCGCAGAGATGCGAGAATGGTTTCTTATGTTGTATATTTCCTGAGAAATAGGACAAGAAACTTTTGGATAGCTCTCCAAAAGTCTGAATTGATCCGTCCGGGATTGTGTTAAACCAATCTTGAGTCGTTCCGTCCAAAGTGGACAAGAACGCTCTGCACATGATGGCATCGCTTGCCCCAATCATTACCATGGCTGCCTTGTATCTTGTCATATGGGCACGCAGATCAGAAGTGCCAGTGTAGGCCTTGATGGTGGGCAGTCGAAAATCTTTTGGAAGAAGAACTTCCATATGTCCGGAGAGAATGGAGCGGCCATTCTTATCTCCGGTTCTGGTGAGTGTTCTCTTGCTTCTACTTTCTTCTCCAAATCGTCTATTTGCCTTTGGATCCTTTCAACCATGTCTTCTTGTGGTGTTCTGTGTCTAGTGGAGTGATGCGAAGCCAGCCCACCAGATTCGCCCACCTTTTCTCCGGGTGGTCATTTGGTTACTGTCTTGCTTGCTTGTTGACGGGGACCTCTATTGAAGGATCCTTGCACCCCCAGCCGATCTCGGATAGATCTAGAAGCCGCTGGCCGTTCTCGAACAGATCTGGAAACTACCGGGCGCTACGCTAGACTCCTCGGCTGAGGACCGCCGTCCTGTCGTTGAGTTCTGTCTCGTCTCGGAGATTGCACTTCCTCCTCCAGAGGAGGCGGTGGCGGTAGAGTCTGGCCTTGCATCCCTGCGACTAGTTGGGCCATTGTCGTCGCCGCCTGTTGGATGACCTGCGCTGTTGCCTGAAGGTCCACCGCCTAGACGGGAGCAGCAGTTGTTGGGAGAGGAGTGCGGTCATCACCGTGATTGTTATTGAGTTGGCTACGGAGGTCATCTTCTCGGCGATGATTGTTGTTGAGTCGGTTGTTATTGAGCTGGCCGCGCAGATCACCCACGCGGTTGCTGTTGAGCTGCTCACGAAGATCACCCGAGGGGTGACCATTGTTCACCTGACGAGGAGTATGCGAGCTGCTGGATCCAGATTGTGTCATTGATCGTGATGAGATGAACTGAGTGGTTTGTGATTTTGTGAATTTTGTCTGAGATCTGATCTCGGCTCTCAATGAAAGCACCAATGACGGTAATAATAGTTACCAGAGTATTTTTGTATTGTTATTTCTATAGTGTTGAGTACAGTGTTTGAGTGCAGTACAATGCTCAATGTGTGTTTTTAGTCTAGTTCAAGTGTCGTGCTTCTACAAGTGTTGTGAGTCTTTTTATCTTCCTCAGCTCAGTAATGGAGCGTTAATGCCAAGGAGTTGATGAGCCATTGAGCATTGATGCTGAAGAGTGAAGTGTTGAACAGCTAGTTGAACATCCGTTGTCTTGCCTTTGGGTCCTGCCAGTGGTTCCGGGTCGGGTACCCAATTACCATGTCAGGTGAAAAAGAAAATGAAGAAAATGAAGAAAAAGGAACAAACACTGCTTCGTCATATGCAGTGAACCCAACCTTTTCATTATACTAGCC
>CM008337.1:24562587-24573735 GCA_002525835.2 Ipomoea batatas | reverse complement strand
TAGTGATTATATACTATAATAATTATTATTATTAATGCACGGAGCTCAAGACTTACATAATTTGTTTTGGTGTTTTGTGAAGTTGTTCAGGTTTTGGCTGACAAAATTTAATGGCTCACATGGTCTTCAAAATTGAATCAATTTATATATATGTGTGTGTGTGTGTGTGAATATATTATATATATAATTAAAGTGGGTTATTATTAACATTATTATTATTAGTCTTGTTTAGTTCACAGGTTCTCTATCAGATTGATTAGGATGTTATAAGATATTCATGAGAACCTAGGCTTTGATGGGCTTTCACTTTTCAGTCGAGTCACGAATTAATTAACGGGATTAAGTATGGGTACGACCCTGAAATATGGGTAAGACCCTGAAAGATGGGTAAAACCCTGAAAGATGGGTAGGAATGACCCTGAAATATGGGTAAGACCCTGAAATATGGGTAAGACCCTGAAAGACGAGTAATGACCCTAAAATATGGGTAAGATCTTGAAAGACGGGTAATGACCCTGAAAGATGGGTAGGAATGACCCTGAAATATGGGTAAGACCCTGAAAGACAGGTAATGACCCTGAAATATGGGTAAGACTCTGAAATATGGGTAAGACCCTGAAATATGGGTAAGACCCTGAAAGACGGGTAAGGATAAGCGAGCAACCCTGAATAAGGAGTTGCCCTACTTTGGCTATGGAGATTATATAGTGGGCAAGACAGTTCAACATGGCTCTTCTGGTAGTGCGCTTCAGTGGCCTTGTGACGATTGCTTTTGGGTAGTGAAGATGGTGGCCTTACCTTAAGCAATCATCTTTGTATTCAAGCAACTCATTTTTTGTGGTCCTTCTAGTAACTTGGGTGGCCGAGCTTGGCGATGGTGACGCCATAACAGTCGAGTTAGGGAACAGGTAATTTGCCAATATGCAATCTGACCAAGGAACTTGATCAAAACACGCTACAATACTGAGGGACTCAGTCAAACAAGCTTGAGTTTTGCTAAGATCTATGATTCTTAGTAAAATCCTATAATTGATCTGTGATCGCTTACAGACAAGTGAGTAAGATAGTAAGATAGAATAAACCGGGGACTGGTTAAGGATCTATGATACTTAACCAGATCTTATAAGTGATCTGTGATCGCTTACGGATAAGTGAGTAAGATAGTAAGATAGAATGAGCCAGAGATTGGTTAAGGATCTGTGATACTTAACCAAATCTTACAAGTGATCTGTGATCGCTTACGTATAAGTGAGTGTTTTGAGAATTGTTAAAAGATCTGAGATTACTTAAGGAAAGATAGATGGAACGCCGCGGGAAACAATGTTGGTACAAGAGACGAGGTAAGTGATTATTTAGCGCATTTATTAATTGATTTTTTGTCAGACTGAGGGACTGCATATTAGGCATGCATCCGCCTTACTCGGTGGTTAAGGTTATCTTTTCCCACTGTCCAGTGGTTATGAATTCCACCATTGGTGTAAGGTACTATCTCTCCTCAAATCTCGTTATTTTCAGCAAACATTATTATTTTCACATCTTAGTGATCTAAGTTAGCTATTACATCTTCTCATCATGAAGGTCACCAAAATGTGCAATATTTTCATTATTCAAAAGTATTAGTAGAAGCCATCAAGTAAAAGTTGGAATGATTCATCTTCCTCCGCCGCTCGTGAAGGTGGATCAACAGTAGGAGGAGGGATGGAAAAGGGATGTGTAGGAAGGGAAGAAGAATAAACAAAACCCATCATCTCCCTATACCTTTTCTTTCTGGTGCATGCATCTCTAAGTCTTATTTCCGCCATAGTCAACTTCAAATTCGGATCTCTTAGCATCATTTCCCTTCTGTCTTTCAGTTCCTTCACTACCTCTCTCACTTCAGGGTCATCTTCGATGCTACCCAATTCCTGCACAATGGTTGATTAATACCCATCCAATGATGTTAAAATGTGAGAGAAATAAGAATTACCTGAACATTTTCGAATAATCTCTCTAAGCTCAGCAATTGTCGGTGAGGCCATTTGAAGATTCCTAGTTCTTCACACCTTCTCTTCAAAATCGTGTGCCCAACTCTCAGTTCCTTGGAAGCCTGATAAACGGGCATATGGAAATAATTGGACAACATTTCCCTGCTTATTGTTGACAGATCACGAAAAGTTCTCTTCGTTTTCCTCCATTTCCTACTTGCAATCGTGTCTATCATACTCCCCTTTGCAACAGCCGTAGTATTCTCTCTAACAGTTGCAACATTCAAAGCCGGAGTGATATCCCCTTCTGTAGGTATATCACTTGCTGAGGCAATAAGAACCCCATTCATAACTATTGGATCTACAGCTGTAACAATGAAAATCTATATTACATCATCCCACTAAATATCAATATATAGAGGGAACTGGATCTCTTACTAGTTGCTCCGATTAGCTTTTCCAAGTTGTGCTCAAAGTTCCAGAGTGGATTAAAGTGCGAGGGTCCATCGTTACATTTAAAGAAGTCAATAGGAATTCCTCATATAGTTGACTCCAAAAGGAATACTCTGTAGTATTCAAAGTCGGGTAAACAATTTGATTAGGGAAGGAAGAAGAGGAAGAAGCATGATTAGCCATCTTCAAGAATGTAAATGGGGGTTTTGCAAAGAGAAAAAATGATGCAAGTATTGATTCAATGAGATAATAAGATAGATTTGAAATGGCAAACACGCTTTTTAGTATTATCAGATATCAAAAGAAAAACAGTGCATGGCTGAGAGTTATTGTATCAGGTTTGATTTGTCAAAGATTAAACAGTCAGGTAGCCACTCCTTCTTGGTTGCATTAGATTCGTCAAAAGTTAAACAGTCAGAACGGGCAAATCTTCTTAAACGCATTTGATTTTTGTCAAAAGCTAAACAATGAAGTGATCGATGGGGTTAAGTTTGTCAAAAGTTGAACAGTATCTCGACGAAAAACGCTGATCGCACCAAAATTTGTCAAAAGTACAATAGTACTTTGTCGAAGGTCATAATCAGCGTTTTTGTCAAAAAGAAAACAATACTATTTCAGGCAAAGTTCAAAACTGATCATTCGATGGATAGATCACTTGGATGGTTTTTTATGGTACGATTATCATTTGCTTCTATCTCTACGGATTTTGAAAATTGCAGTTCATAAGGAAGAAAGATAAACATATGTTTTACAGACATACCACGTCTGTGGATCAGGTTATCTCTTTCCACTCCTCAGTGGATAGTTTATACACCACCCTTGGTGGCTAATATTATTTTCTATTTCTCAAGCGGTTATCTATACCACTCTGATGATGGATACTATCTCTGGACGGATTTCATTATTATGTCTCTCAGTAGATCATTTTTGTTCCGTTTATTGATAAATAGAATCTATATCTTGATGGCTAATTCCATTTGTATTTCTGCAACTTCTTATTAAAGATTTTGCAGTAAGAAACATGAAACATCTTCATTATTCAAAAGATACTAAGTACAAGATGGAAGCACTTTCTCCTCCTCAATCTTTGGGAGAAAATCAGCAGAAACATAAGATGAGCTCACAAGAGGAGCAGAGTAAGAAAGTTCCGTCAGGTTTCGGTATTTCCTCTTCTTAGAGTATGAAACTCTAAGTTTATCTGTTTCTTTATCTAATTCTAGATTAGGATCCTTTAATATATGCTCCCTCTGCATGTCTAGCTCATTTATCATTTCATCATGATTAGTATTCCCTTGAACATTTCTTGCTAGACGCTCCGAGCTACGTAGTTTCTTATATGGACACTGGTCAACTCCCACCTTGTTACATATCTTCTTCAAAGTAGCTTCCTTAAGCTTTAACTCTTTCGCTGCTTGATTCATAGGCAGGTGAAAGTATTTGGAAATCATCTCGAAATTCCAAAGTCTCTTGGAAGGTCTGTGTTCCTTCACTGCAGCTACGGTAGGAATCTCCTCAACAGTTACATCTACAGTAGTTGCAATATCTGCAATGAACAAATATATATCATCAGTACTATTATAGACCAAGATACAACTATTAATCACTTGAAGAAAGTGAAATCTTTTACTAGCAATCATATTCAACCCTTCCGCTTCATCTTCGAAGTCCCAAAAAGCATCAAACTCTGCAGCAAGAAGAATGTATCAATACAGTAGGCGCATCGAGATATATGTATTTTCATATGTTACCTTAACCAATGTTGAAGGGTTGTTTTGCATATACTAAAGTTTCATTTGTAGATAGGGGTGCCTCATACTGGTAGTCCCAGAGATAATGCTCTGAGTTCTCCATAGCAGGGCATCCCGCCTGATGAGAAGGAGATGAAGACCGGGTTTGATGTGCCATTTTGTTGGAAAATTACCTGAACAATGAAGAAAATTGAAGACAATACAATCAATGGTTTAGCTTGGATGCTGTCATTTGCTTAATTTAAAGAGGAAGAGATAGAGCATTACAACTAGCAATTTGAAATCATACGCGCCTCCCGATATCTGACAAGCAACAACAAAAAGTCAAAAGAAAATAGTTCGCAATCGACAATCACGGACTTAATGAGCTAGTTCATCACAGACTGTTAAGGGTGCTCGAATCAGATACAGACCATATATTTTACACTTTCTTGTGCTGTCACATGAGCCACAAGAAAGTGAGGGACTAGATGATGGATATGGTACTACAGCCCATAAAGATAAAAGACCCAACATATATGACGGCCCAGTTCGTATGCGAAGCCCAATCAGAACTACAACTCAGTACAAGATCAAGCCCGAATTAAATATTATTTGTATTGAATTATTATTGTAGTCATTGTATTATTATATTCGTGTGGGGTCCGAGCCTAAATTATTATTGTAATATTATATTGTAGCGGGGTCAGGCCCTACGTTTATATAAAGGGCCTCACCCCTTCATTTGTATTCAAGCAACCTTGAGGCCTCACAAGCCATTCTTAAGGCTTCAACCCCTTAGAAGGTTTCTCAACCTTCTCCCTCTCGGGTTCATAGCTCTATAGTCTTTGTAACGAGCCCAACACTGTAATAGCTACGTAGGAAAATAGTGGATTTCTGATAAGTGCAAAAGATGCCACCTTTATAAGGACGTTCTCGGATCATCTTGTGCACAATTGACGGCTTTTGTGATTGATTTGGCCCTTAATTGCGTTAGAATGCTTGTCATTGCCATTGGACCCCGTTCCACGCTTTGTTAATTGTTTTGTAGGTAAAAAGTGGGCAAAAAGGTGGAAAACGGCATTAATTTCGGAGAAGGATTCACAAGCGGAGTTGGAAGGCAAAAGTAGGCCTTGGACGCGCCTCTGGACGCGCGTCCAGGCTTGCATCCAATGAAATCGCCTCTGAAGTTCAGAAAGCCGTACAAAAGTCTGCTTTGGACGTGCCCTTGGACGCGCGTCCAAGCAGGCGTCCATCAGATTACTCTCTGAAGTTTGCAGAGTTCAGCAAAAGATCACCATGGACGCGCCAGTGGACGCGCGTCCAAGCCGGCGTCCATCAGATTAACTCTCTGAAGTTTCAAGTCTGGACGCAATTAACTGCTTGGACGCGCGTATGGACACGCGTCCACCCTGGCGTCCCTCGCGGAACTTTTGGCGGTTAGGCAAGTTTTAAAAGGAGAATTGAGCCATTTTGCAGAGGGATCCATCACACTTCAACCTTAGATTAGTTTAGGAAATTCTCTCTCTAGATTTAGGTATCAATTCCCTACATTTCCAAAGCAAAATTGTGATCCAAATTAGTGTTGCCTAGCTAGATTTCAAGAGGATTTTGCAATTCAAAGTGTATTGATCAAGATTGCTAGAGGATTCTTCTTCCAATTCAAGTAAAATTCCATTTACTCTTCTTGTATTTCAATTCCTAGTTGTGATTTGATTTTAATTGCTTGTTTGTTCAATTGCTTCCATGATTTCTATTCTAGAGATGAGTAGCTAGTTACTCTTGTGGATTTGGATCAATTGATCATGCATGTTATCTCTTGAGCTCTAATGTCTTAAATCTAGGGTTGATCTATGCTTGTTGGATGTTTGATTGTGATTTGGGATGTATGTTTTGACTCTATGCCAACTTGGCCGGTTGCACTAGAGGATTAGGTTAAGAACACTCACCTACGAGAGTAGGGAGTGTCTAAGCCCTCACCAATCACATTTCCCTCTCACCTTTGAGAAAAGGGAGAGTGGAAGACAAGAGGCACACCACATGTTTGATGAAATGCCTCTTTTAGCCTAGTGATTATGAGAATAACACTACGGTATGGGAGAGAGTCCATTGACCACGAGTGTGGCATTGGTACTTGTGACCTTGTCTCATTTGTGTCCGATGAGTGTTTTCACATCCTAGTACTATAGGAAATCGAGAGGGAACATGCTTGCTAAGTTGGTTCAAGTCCCCTTTTCATTTGATTGTTTGTCATTCTATTGCATTTGTTATCTTACTCTTAGCATGCTTCACACACCTACTTGTTTAGGACTAGCTTTCAAACACTAGTAGCACTTGTGATTAGTCCACTTGCTTACCGATTCCTTTGTGCCTTCCTTGAGAACGATACTCGGGAACATCTTCCTGTTTTAACACCTACTTCTTTCCATCCACCGCGAAAAACTACTTCATCAAATGGCGCCGTTGCCGGGGAAGGCATCGGTTTTTGTGTGAGCAAGTTCATTTTGGATTGACATGAGTAGGCTCCTAAGTTAGAGAGTCTAGTCCACCCACTTTTAATTGCTTTTGTTCTTTTACATTACTTGTTTCTTGTTACTTGTTACTTCACATTGAGCTTAACGTGTGAGCAACTACTTTTAGTTGCACAACCACTCTCTTGTTTTTGTTGCTTGTAGCCCATTCCAAAGGTACAAGATGATGAGCTATTATGAGCTACAAGATGATGAGGATTATAGAGCACAATATCAACCAAGAAGGACACCATTAAGGACATATGATGATGAGGCATACGAGTATGATGATCCATCGGAGAGATACCAAAAGTCTTATGATGGTCATGACTATGAACATTCAAGGAGGGCCCAACCACTATGGAGAGACATCTCCTATGATCATTCAAGGGAATATCAAACACCTAGGTATTACCGGGATGGTTATGAGGATGGATATCATAATCAAGAGAACTACTACTATGAACGCCGGGGGGATAGAAGGAGTACATCTCATCAAAGCTACGATTCTCAATCTTACTCCTCTAGCCCCTATGATGAGGATGATGACTACGTTCCACCAAGGAGGGGGTCCATCGCCGAGCAAATGTATGAGCATTGGTTGAATCCTAACCCACGAGATCCAAATGATCCCTACAAAACCAAAGAAAGTGGGGAGGATGAAGTACATAAGGAAAGCTTTGAGGATAAAATGGTAAGAATGTTTGGTGAACTTAAGCATGACATGGTCAATATGAAGAATGATATAAGGCAAGAGTGGCGACAAGATTTAAAGCAAGAGATTTCCACTATTAGGCAAGATGTCTCCAATTTAAGACAAGAGAATCACGCCTCCATAAGACACTTGGAAACACAAGTTGCTCAAAACTCCCAAGCATTGGCCGAGAAACCACAAGGAGCACTCCCAAGCACTACGGTGAACAACCCCCGGGAGATGGTACAAGTTGTGACCCTTCAGAGTGGGAAAGATCTCCCTGAGCCAATCTTGAAGAAGAGCACCAATTCCAAGAGTCCCATTGAGGAGGTGATAATAGGAGAGGTACTTGAAGAAGACATTAAGGACAAAGAAGAAAATATTGAAAGTAAGAATGTGTTGTTTGAGGAAGTTCATTGCAAAATCATAAAAGAGGAAAAGGAAGAGACAAGGGAAGAGAGTGTAGAGGAGAAAGTTGGGAAAAAAATGAAAAATGATGCCCATTTGGAAGTTTTATGTGATAATGATGATCTTGAGTCTCTTGCTTTGATTGACGATTCTTTGACATCTAAACATGTTAGTGATATGCATGTGATACTTTTTGATGATGATATGAATGTTGATGATAGTTTGCTTGATTTAAATGATGTTGAATTTGACACTTTCCTTGATAATTGCCTTGATGATGCTTTATATATTCATGATTTGCTTGGTGAAGACAAAGAGGAAACGGATTGAGATTTACGGGATGTATTGTTAAGAAACGAAAACGAAGAGGAGAAGGAGTCTCACCCACGAGAGTATGGTTACTCCTTAGCCTAGCCTAGCACATTTCCTTCCCGCCTTCGAGAGAAGGGGGATTGGAAGGCAAATAGCACACCATGTGTTCGATAATTTGCCTCACCTAGCCTAGTTGCCATGAGAATGGGACCATGGACTAGATGATAGGCCAATGACCATGAGAGTGGCGTTGGCATAGTTGTCTTGCCTCATTTTCATTATCTAAGTGTTGCTAGCCTAATATCTTAGGAAATTAAGGATACATATATGAGTTGCAAGATCCAAATCCTCTTTTCCAATTGATTGTTTCCAATGTTTGTTCCTTATTTTCATTATGTTTCATGCACATTTCTTACTATGCTCGGGTTAGCTTTCAAAAACTAGACACTCTTGTGCTTCATCCCCTTACCGCTCAAATTCCCTCCTTGCCTTTTTTTGAGAACGATACTCGGGAACTTCTTCCCGCTTTAACACCTACTTCTTTCCATCCACCGCGAAAACTACTTCATCAATTTCGGCCTGGCCCAGCCCAAAAAGGCTCGTGGTTTTTCCCTTTCCGGGTTTCCACGTAAAAAATTTTGAGTTCCTGGTTATGTTGGCCTGCCGGTGATTAAGTCCAAAAGTCACAAAACCAACAATATGGTGTATCATTCCTGGTTATTTCACCTGATTGGGGCTTCATTTTATAACTTCATACAACGTGACTTGTTTTTGTTTGAAAATCATATCCCACTCTGGATTGTCGAGTTCTTGTATAATGACTTATTATTTATGGGGATTTCGTGGAAACATCTACTTGTAGGGCATTGCCAAAGAAATCTTTATGGTAGGGAGTATAGGGTGGACGACGACATGGATAGAGATGGCAAACCGCTTCATCTATTACAAGCTTTGCACGCGGTCATGGTCTGCAAATCTCACACCACCCCAACGGTTAGTCACTCTATAGGACGTTGCTGCCCAAACTTCATGCGAACCCACCAAAATAGCACAACAATAAAGGAGCAAAAAGATTCATTTGAAAAGTATGGTTACGTATTTCGTTCAGTCATGGATCTAAAAGTAAAGGGAATTCATTTTGGTCATAGTGATAATATTTATTCTGTCACCAGCATCAAATTTGAGTCTAACTATGCGTATGCCAAACTAAAGCTTCCTATTTGGTATGTTTCCTTTTAAGCAAAGTTTTCTTTACCAACATGCTGGCCTATGAGATGTGTTCCAATCACACTCGCTTTGAAATACCTTCTTACATAAATTTCATGAAATCTTTGATTGTCTGTCCCAATGATGTAAAAGAGTTACGAGAAAACCGCATCATATGTAATACACTTGGAGATGACATGGAAGTGGTGCAATTGTTCAAAGGGCTAAACACTCATGAATTTGACAATCGCAACATCTTTTCAGAGGTGAAGCAGAAAATTCAAGAACACTATGATAGCACAAGAAAGACGTGGATGGCTGAACTCACCCACATTTACTTCAGAACCCCATGGACTGCTATAGCTTTTTTTGCTGCTACTTTTCTTTTTGTTTTAACTTTTTTGCAGACTTATTTCACCATTAAACCGCGCAGTCACTAGTTATATGAACATTTAATTTATTTGGAGTGATAATAATAGATTTGGTATGTAGTACAACAATACCATGTTGTAATTTCATTTCTCTACTGTGTGGTTTTATATTTGGTACGATACCAATTTGTTTCTCTTTACTGTGGATTTCTATCGTTTTAGTCGTACGCGTGTAATTTTTATTTTGTTTGAAATATTTAATTAATTAAGAGTGTTTGATGTTTTTATTTTCAAAAAAAGAGTGTTTGATGTTTCTTTGTGTGTGTGGGGTCACTGGGGTGTAGGTTATGGAGTATTAAATTATATATGAACATTGAAATTTATATTGTGTTAATACAGTATAGAGTTTTACAACATGTATTTCCTAAAAATTATATTGGCAAAAGAGTTAGTATAGAGTTTTACTACATGTATTTCCAAAAAATTATATTCGCAAAAGAGTCATATAGCCCCCCTCCCCTGACACTGGACTAAAATAAGAATGTTGATATGGAATTATCATTGTTACGTTTACCTTTAAACCAATTCAACCCCAGAATAAAAAAAAAATATAAAGACCCAGTTATTATTAACACCAACCCGACAATAGTGCTTCGTGATTTCAGTCACATCGCCGAGAGCTCAAGAAGTATCATGGTGAACGCAAGTAGGTTCAGGGCAAACATAAACTTTCTTCTTCAATCAACTCCTTACATGATCTCTGCCTTGACTTCTATGCATGGCATATTGTGGCTCCTCTGAAGCTGAAAATTTTGATCTTTTTGAAATCTCTTGTTGCAAATTTCATCGGAAAATGTTTTCCTAAAAGGGGAGGAAATGTTGTTTTCTGTTTTTTGGTTGGATGGAAAACATTTTCCATTGGAAAATGAATTCCTCAAAGTTTGAGGAAAATGAATTCTTTGCAAAGAGGTGTGATTTTGTTTTCCACAAGACTTGGGAAAAAAATAACATGATTGGACTATTTTACCCTTATAAAAGTTTCTTAATTACATAGTCACCTATTTATTAATTCATCTTAACATTTTTAGGGGCATATTTATCTTTATATTCATAATTCCTTACTATTCCAAACTCAACCAAACAATGGAATTCATATTCTCAGTAATTTCTTTTCCACCAATCAAACAATGAAATCTATTTTCCTAGTAATTTGTTTTCCATTAAAGGTGTGTTTGGAAAGCTGGAAAATGAGTCATTTTCCAGAAAACATTTTCCTTTCTTGTGTTTGGCTGCAAAGCAGAAAATTGTCTTTGAGTGTTTGGTTTATTTTCCAGAAAATGGGCAGGAAAATGAACAGAATTGTATAATTGAATATTTTAATTAATTTATTTAAATATAACAACATTTATAACAAACATACCATTCAAAAAAATCACAACAAAAAATATTTAAAAAAAGTAAAACATGCCGCACTGGTTTCACGGAAACCAGTCGTGGCCGACT
>CM008337.1:24542405-24553332 GCA_002525835.2 Ipomoea batatas | reverse complement strand
TCCGCGCCATTCACTTTCAGTTCATATACACTGCAGTTACACTTCAACACAACTGCAGTTACATTTCAATACAACTGCAGTTTCATTTCAACACAACTACAGTTTCATTCGATAGTATAAAAACACAAATGTAAAACTGTTATTCAGTATCAGTTCATATACACTGCAGTTACATTTCAACACAACTACAGTTACATTTTGATATAACTACAGTTTCATTCGATAATATAAAAATAAATGTAAGACAATATCTTTTGAGATAAACTGTAGTATCAGTGACCACGGTCCACAGTATAACGACTGTTTCCCAAGTAGGCCACAGGACTTAAATTCCCTTATCACTGCCTCACTGGTCTACTAGGCATAAATTTTATGAGTGACTTATAACACTTTTTAATTAATACTTTTTTAGTTTTGTATGAATATAATAAAAGTACAGTATTATATTTTAGTTTAAAAGTATTACACGTCTCACATGACTTATTCGTCTACTAAAAAACATTTATGTCTTTAATAATTATATTTAAAATTCGAGTAAAAAGAACATTCAAACATTGATATATTGTGGCAATTATACGCAATTATGTATCTTTGCTATTGCTAACCACTGTGTAGTTTTCCATATATGCATTATGCATTAATATAATATAATGCATAGTACATGGAAGACTTGTAACAGTTGGCCACGGGTCTTTACTCTCGTTTTTAACCAGTCTACTACTCCGTAATAAATTGGGCAAATTAAAGCCAATCACATGTCCACATCCAGTACTATATAACATTTATAAAGAGAATGGCAATTAAAGTTGGTCTTCTATCCCTACCATCCAAATTTGAAGATTTTCTTCATCATCTGCATCCAAGTGAGTATGTAGTGATATCATAAAAATATTTTATACTTGATAAAAATTATTATTATTTTTCACAATTATTTGAAAATAATAATAAATTTTCAAAAAATTCTAATTTACAAATTAATTGAAAATCAAAGGTCAGCGTGACACACATTCTTTAAAATCGATTCATTTCATCCCCATGATGCTAATAGGAGTATTGAAGCATCAATTTCTCAAGATACAATGAATTAAAACAATATATTCAAACACTCAAATATATATTGGTTTCAACAACTTCAACAAAGGAACACTTCATAATTCTCGGAAATTTAGTCGGAAGTTCGCCTTTGATCAAATTAAACCTATCTCTTAGGAGAATCCAAATCTACTTTGATCATACCCGACTCAAATTGAACGTGGACTCCACTGAAAATTATACCACAAAATGAAGACTAAATGTCATTTCAAGAAATTTGTTTTTCAACAAAATGAAAATATAAATATTATTTAGATTTATAACCAGCCCCTATACTTGAGATAAATGATATTTTAAACATGACTTAATTCTATTTATGGTCCTAGATTTATAGGTTTCAATGCACTTTTAACTCTCTCTTTTTTTAATTTAAAAAAATCCTCTTTGGTCCTAGTATTATTATGGCATAACCATTTTTTATCCTCCGTCAATAAAACAATTTAAATGGCATTAAATACAAGGATACTTTGGTCTATTTAGTTCTAAGTGTTAATTCTTTTCTTTTTTTATTCTAGATTTATATGTGTAATTCTACTTTTAGTCCTTTAAAAAAAACATCTTCGTTGATCCTAACATTATTATGAAATGACCATTTTTGGTCAATTGTCAACAAATATGTTTAAAAAAATATCGTTATTAACCACTCAAAATCCTCCTAGCTTTTTTCTCCTAGTTAATAGAACAATACAAAGAACATCTTCAAAAAATCATATACACTGATTATGCATTCATTGATAGCACAAGTAATCCATAATTCATTCATAGCATAATGAAACAAAAATTGTTACTAATACATAAGTCTACTGCAAAACTCAAAACAAAGTGCAATTAAAAAATCACAAGTCTACTTCATGATAAACCTTAAGTCTAGTGCATATAAGTCTACTTTATAAAAATCAACAAGACCTCCAAAGCCCCCGACCTAACGATAAACTGATTTAAAATGTTTTTGAACTAGCTAGAATTGTGAATTATTGTGAAGTAATCTTGTGAATTTTTATGAAGTAGACTTGTGCACTATACTTAAGGTTTTCCATGAAGTACACTTGTAGTTTTTTAAATTACACTTTTTTTGGATTTTGCAGTAGACTTGTGTATTGTTATTAACAGTTTTTGCTGCATTATGCTATGAATGAATTATGAATTATTTAAGCTATCAATGAATGTATTATCAATGTATATTATTTTTTGAAGATGTAGAGTCTTTGTATTGTTCTATTACCAAGATGTAGAATTTTGAGTGGTTAATAATGCCATTTAAACATATTCGTTGACAAAGGACAAAAAGTTGTCATGCTACAATAAATGTTAGGACCAAAGGAGCTGTTCGGAAAAGAAAAGTACTAAAAGTGGAATGACATGTGTAAATTTAGGACCAAAAAAAAAGGAAAAAGTATTAAAACTTAGAACTTAATATAATAGACCAAAATGCCCTTATATTTAAGGTCATTTAAACGCTTTTGTTGACGAAAGACAAAAAATGGTCATGCCACAATAATACTATGACTAAATTGTGATTACTTGAAAAAAATTAGAATAAAAATAAATTGATACTTATAAATTTATGACAAAAAATGAAATTAACTCATTTAAACATCTATATATTTCTAGTAGATTACCAATTGATTTCACTCAAAAACTCTCATCTATAGACTACAAGGCAATTTATATCATGGACCAGGGTGCACAATGCATTGTGCACCCCGTACCAAAACGACGTCGTTTTGGTCATTTTAATTAACGATTTTTTTTTGAACCACGTTTCCTGTTTCGGCTGGTCTATGTATTTGTATTAATATTCTGTGTATTCTTTGAAGGCATTCTGGGTATTGTACACTACGATTCTGTGTATTCATGTTAGGGGTACTTAAACATAGGTTGTGACGTGTTTTGTGTATTCGAATGTTAGGAGGATGATTCCTCTGTATTTGATGGATGTAGTTTTCGCGGTGGATGGAAAGTAATAGGTGGTAAAACGGGAAGAAGTTCCCGAGTATCATTCTCAAAGGACGGCAAGGAGGGAGTTTGAGCGGTAAGGGGATTAAGCACAAGAGTGTTTAGTGTTTGAAAGCTAACCCAAGCATAGTAAGGAATGTGCACGAAACATAATGAAAATAAGGAACAAACGTTGGAAACAATCAATTGGAAAGGAGGATTTGGATCTTGCAACTCATATAGGTATCCTTGATTTCCTAAGATATTAGGCTAGCAACACTTAGATTATGAAAATGAGATAAGGTCACCAACACCACCGCCACTCTCGTGGTCAATGGACTCACTCCTTAGACCGTAATGTCATCCTTGTGATCACTAGGCTAGGAGAGGCATTTTGTCAAACACGTTATGCGCCTCTTATCTTCCACTTATCCCTTTTCTCAAAGGTGAGAGGGAAATGTGCTAGGCTAGGCTAAGGAGTAACTCTACTCTCGTAGATGAGACTCGTTCTCCAAACACCTCTCATATAGGTTGATCACCCCTACACAAGAGTCAAAGTGGATCACCACTCACACAATCAAACTCATAATCAAGCAATTGCAACCTAATTAATCAATTCAAAGCTCAAGAATATCCATACAACATTGCTCAATCCAAATCCACAAAGATCTATCTAATCATACTTGGAATTGAAATAGCAAAAGTCAAAAGTAATGACAAGAAATTAAAAGGAAGACTTAGCTAGAAATTAAACTTTGAACTTGAACTTGAACTTGAATTTGAACTTGAATGTTGATCACAATCTTGCAACAATGGAATTCTTCTCTAATTCTAATATACACTTAAGAATTGCAATGTGGAGTGAATTGGGAGAGATCTCTCTAGGCTAACCCTAGAGAGAGAAATATTCTAAAGTGTGGAATGGTGAATCTAAGTCTAAGTCTCTGAAAATTAGCTCAATTCTCCTTTTAAACTTGCAAAAACCGCCCAACTTCGCGATGGACGCACGGCTGGATGCGTGTCCACTGCGCGTCCAGCGTGCCTGCTGCTTCGGCTTGCGTTTGGACGCGGGCGTCCGCCCCGGCGTCCGATTTCACGCTCTCTGAACTTTGGTTCGGCCTCTGATGGACGCGGGGTGGACGCGGGCGTCCACCCGGGCGTCCATCAGAGAGCTCTCTGATTCTGCTCTGTTTCTGCTGTTTTTGGACGTTGGACGTGGGCTGGACACACGCTGGACTCGCGTCCACTGCGCGTCCAAGGCCTATTTTGCCTTCCAACTTCGGTTTGTAAATCCTTTTCCGAAATATTGCCATTTTCCACCTTTTTGCACTTCTTTTTACCTACAAAACAATTAACAAAGCGTATAACGGGGTCCAATGGCAATAACAAGCATTCTAACGCAATTAAGGCGTCAAATCAAACATAAAAGCTTTCACTTGTGCACAAGATGATCCTAAAACGACCTTATAAATATGGCATCTTTTGCACTTATCAGTATTCCCTCAAGCCATTTTGTGTATTCTAGACAAGGATTTTGTGTATTCCATGAAGTTATTCGCGTCCACTGTCCACTAACATTCGAAACGACGTCGTTTCGGACCAGGGTCCACGATATAACGATTGACAGTACAATTATCTTTCGGTAGATGAAACTCTTTATGATGTGAAGCTTAAGGCCGGTGTGACCAATTAATGACTATATTTATTTGAATTTTCACTAGCAACCCACCGATAGTACGTTGCTAAGAAAATTAATACTCTGTAAATGTATTCCCAGAGAGTACTATACTCATTTGAATTTTCACTAGCAACCTACCAATACTACGTTGTTATGAAAATTATAAATGTATTCTCATAGAGTACAATTCCAGCAACATGTCCACATTATGTTTTTATTGATGAGAAAAATAAATAAATGAATAAAATAGTGGTAGACTACATTAAGGGTGTGTTTCGTAGTCCGGAAAATGATTTTCGCGAGCTTTCAGTGTTTGGCAATGTCCGAAAAATGCGATCAACGAAAATTAGTTTTTGTTGTTCAAGGAAAATCAGCCAATTTTTTCAGAAAATGACTTTATTTTTTTCGGAAGTCATTTTCCGGAATGGCCAAAATGGTCGTCTTTCCAGTTCTCGGCCAAAATGGCCGTCTCTCCCGTTCCGGCGGATTGGTTTTCAGAGCCGGAATCTTGCTGTTTTTTTTTCTTTCTTTCTTTTATAATAAATATTACTCCGTATTATTTTATATTTTTATATTTTTTTTTATATTTTAAATAAAATAATAAAAATATATAATTATACAATTCTACTCATTTTCCAGAAAAGAAACCAAACACACAAACCGTTTTCCAGAATGCAACCAAATTCAGAAAATGAAACTGTTTTCTGAAAAATTACTCATTTTTTCAGAAAATATTTTCCAGAAATCATTTTCCTACTTTCCAAAAACACCCTAACTCATTATAATCACAAATTATTTTAATTCCAATTATGATTCTTTGCCATTGCTCGCCACTCAATAGTTTTTCATATATGCATATTATATTAATGCATAGTACATGGAAGACGTACTTGTAAAACTGTAAACGTAGGCCACATACAGGTCTTTACACTCTTTTCAGTGTGGTTAATTTTGGTTAAATTGGTTCCATATTATTGATATATTTGGATTATTTATTAATGGGGTAAATCCAACGGAATTGGAGGAGCTGTGTAATCATAAAATTTTAAGTTTAACTCTTTGTAAGAGTGACTAGCTTATTAGTCAGCTTCTCAATTTGAGGCAATTAGTTATGAACAAGTTGGGCTATGATTGTTTTGCCTTACCCTAAATCAAAGGTCTCTTTTTATATGAGAGTGAAATCGGGTGCCACTAAAGTACAAGTTTTTGGCTATTAATAAGCAATTAGTTAAGTTAGTAGTCCCAATTACGCACATATATACGTCTGGAGAAGAGGAAGACTGACTTCAATTGGTGTATATATATATGCATGGTTTGGTTGGTTGGAATACCACTGCCCTTAGCTTTCACTTCTTAGCTCGCTCTATCATTATATTATTAATGGCATTGTCTTCAGGAAATGAGATCCAGGCTGGAGAAGAAGGTGGTGTGATGTTGGTACCCCGCATTCCGTCTTTCTTGCGGGATTCCAACAGCAACGACCACTACAATCCTAAAGTGGTTTCGCTAGGGCCATACCACCACGGCAAGCCGGAGTTGCAGCGTCTTGAGGAATTCAAGCCCAAGGTGTTTGATGACTTCATTTCCCAAAGTCCCAGGGATGCTCCTTTCTATTGGGAAAAGGTGTTGGGGAGAGTGGATGACCTCCGGAGGTGTTATGATGAAGGGTCGACAGATGAATTTGATAATTTCCATTTTGCTGAAATGATGCTTCTGGATTCTTGTTTCTTACTATGTTATATGGTGTCTGGTTCCTGGTTATTTCAGCTGATTGGGGCTTCATTTTTTTTCTCCATACAACGTGACTTGTTTTGTTTGAAAATCAGATCCCACTCTGGATTGTCGAGTTCTTGTTTAATGAGGTCAGAACTGCTAGAATGCTGGCGATTTCGTGGAAAAAACTACTTGTAGAGCATTGCCAAAGAAATCTTTATGGTGGGGAGTATACGGTGGACGACGACAAGGATAGAAATGGCAAACCGCTTCATCTATTACAAGCTTTCCACGCGCTCATGGTATGCAAATCTCACACCACCCCAACGGTTACGCCATCCACTCACTCTATAGGACGTTGCTGCACAAACTTCATGCGAACCCACCAAAATTGCACAATAATCCCTATAGGACGTTGCTGCCCAAACTTCATGCGAACCGACAAAAATAGCACAACAATAAAGGTGCAAAAAGATTCATTTGAAAAGTATGGTTACGTATTTCGTTCAGTCATGGATCTAAAAGCAAAGGGAATTCATTTTGGTCACAGTGATAATATTTATTCTGTCACCAGCATCAAATTTGAGTCGTCTAACTATGCGTATGCCAAACTAAAGCTTCCTATTTGGTATGTTTCCTCTTTAAGCAAAGTTTTCTTCGCCAACATGCTGGCCTATGAGATTTGTTCCAATAACACTAGCTTAGAGATAGCTTCTTACATAAATTTCATGAAATCTTTGATGGTTTGTCCCAATGATGTAAAAGAGTTGCGAGAAAAACGCATCATATCTAATACACTTGGAGATGACATGGAAGTGGTGCAGTTGTTCAAAGGGCTAAACACTCATGGAATTGACAATTCCGACATTTTTAAGGAGGTGAAGCAGAAAATTCAACAACACTATGATAGCAAAGCAAATACGTGGATGGCTGAACTTGTCTATACTTACCTCAGAAGTCCCTGGACTATTATCGCTTTACTTGCTGCTTCTCTTCTTCTTCTTTTAACTTTGGCACAGACTTATGTTGCCTTCAACCCGCGCAATTGATTCAAACTTCTTTCTATCGATAGATCGAAAGCAGGATTATTATTGGTAAGGATGGAATAATTGATTTACAAAATTTGGTATGTGTATATATGTTGTATTATTTGGCTTGATATTTGGTAGTTCATATGTGTAATTCCTATTTTGTTTGAAATTAAGAGTGTTACATGAATTTTTTATTTTGTGTTGTAAGTTAAGGAGAGTATTATTAAATTTATAGTATATTTATGTTGTGTTAATATGTACTCAAAAAAGATGTTGTGTTAATATTGTTATATAATAAAAAACCCAAAAAAAATATTGTTATATAATTTTATAATTGCTTAGATCATATTGCATGCACATATAACGTAAAGTTTAATTCTCAAAAATACGTGACCATGCATATATATATATATACCAAGAATGTTGAAGAGATCATGTATGGACAATTATATACCAGTACTTAACTTGTGAGCTGTTGGTATGTATTTGGTTGGTATATCAAACACAAAATTAAACTCTCTAAGACTCTAACGTTTTGATTTTTTTATTTTTATTTTTGCAAGAGGCAATTCATCAATGCCACTACTTGACTTGGTGATTAATCCATCCTCAACATAAGTTAGTTATTTCTATTCTGTTTGAATTTAAGAGTGTTTCATGTTGTATTATTTGCAGTGCAATTTAAGGAGTATTAAATTTATGAACATTGTATTTATGTTGTGTTAATATTGTTATATAATTTTATAATTGTTGTGATCATATTGCATGCACATATAATGTTTAATTATATTCTCATGAGTCATGAATAAGTGACCATATATACCAAGAATGTTGAAGAGATAATGGATGGACATGCGCATATACACACTACACCTTAATTTTTTTTTTTTACTGATTATTACTCCCTGAGACAGCAACTGTCTATTGGTGTTAAGGGGCAAATTTTATTTTTTATTTTTTATTTTTAGTGAAAGCTCCATCAAAACCATATCCCTTTTTGGCTTTTAATTTTACTCTCAAAGAAATAATGTTTGGGCCATTTATTCATCTCATTTTTAATTAGAGCAAGCAAGTTTGGGTTCGTAGTTGATACTTAATCGTTATACCGTAGATATGGTCAATACTCAATAAGATTGACCATTAAATGTTCAGTTTTAGTTTATGGCATGCTCATTTGTATTGTAATATAGGTTTACTTTTAGTAAATTCATTATATTTTGTTAAATGTTCATTTTTAGTGACGGTAAGTTTATTTGTAGTGTAATATTTAAAAATAAATCTCTAGTATATTAAAAATAAACTTATACTATATTAAAGAGTTAATTTCATTTTTGGTTATAGATTTATAGGTGACAGTCCACTTTTAATTATTTTTTATTAGAACATCCACTTTTGGTCATAGTATTATTGTGACATGACCATTTTTTGTCATTTATCAACAGAACAGTTTAAATATCATTAAATACAAGAACATTTCAGTCTTCAATTATTGATGTTTTCAAAAAAATAAACATAAAAAATATTGTGGTTCAACATACTTTGTATAAAAAAAAAGATTAAAATATATTTGTATTTAACGATATTTCAACAATTTTGTTGATGGAGGACTAAAAATGGTCCTATCACAATAATACTAGGACCAAATAAGGATGTTCTAATAACAAATAATTTAAAGTGGTTTGTCACCTATAAATCTAGGACCAAAAATGAAATTAACTCTATATTAAAAATGAACATTTATCAATAGTCTATCTTGTGATGGGCTAGCTAGGCCATGAGCTGGAAATATTTGGGCCTTAAATGAATAGGCCAACTATTGGGCTCCAGCTTGCTACATTGTGTATGTCAGTATGTGTTTTAAGTAGCCTCAATAGTGATACTCTCGTTCTCATTAGTTGGAGTTTTTTCTTTAAAAAAATAATTGAAATGATGACTTTATAAACTTGATAAAAGAATATAATATAGCAGCTTGCACTAGTAGTTTAGTTGGTAGATTGAGAATAAAAATGTAAGATTGAGAAATAGTAACCTTGACTCTTTGTAAGTACTAAGTTCTGGCCCTCTCACTTAAGACAGTTGATTTACCGTGATTTGAGAACCTTTAGAGCGAGGAATTTCACATTTTTTTGTGGTCAAGAAAAGAAGGAAGAAAATCAAAGGGTGAACCAATGAATCATTAAGAAGAGCTTTAATTGTGTGAAATTTAAGGGTAAATAGTATATAGATTAAATAAATTTTGAATCAAAATAAATGTATTTCATAAAAAATATAATATATTGACAAAAAATTTGTGTAATTTAAACTTTTCAAACGATTCAATTATTGGTCATTAGTTTTTCAATGGGTTTGGTTTTTTTTTCTAGCCCCTAATACAAATAGAATAAATAATTATTCGTGCCTGGAAATGTTCTGTTTACTGATTTAGTAAACAGTATTTGAAAGAAGAAATATAAATAATTTATAAAGTATTTGTTGAGTCGGGATGTGAGGGACCTTGAGAATTAAATATTTAACCTTTTAGGAGAAGTATAAGTAATTGACTGTTTCCCTTTCTTCCGGTGGCAAGGAACTGGATACATATATACTGGGAAGTTTCAGAATCTTCATGTTGTTATGACGCATGCAAATACGTCATCATGAAAACATTATCTCTTTAAAATGATTCGTCCATTTTGGCTTGTCGTATGCTCTATTGCTCTTAGAAAAAGAAAATATATAAATGCTATTAGCATTGTATCTTATCACAAAAAGTTTAACAAAGTTTTTATTTTTAAAAATTATTAAACTTCTTCTCTCTTTTCTTTTCTTTTGTTTTATTTTTTATTTTTTAACGTATTAGTGTTAATTGCAATTTTGGTTTTTAAATAAGAATGACCAAATTAATCTCTTAATTACAAAATAATGATATGTCAATGCCACCTCTAATTATGCATAAATGTGTAATTTTGACTATACTCTTTGTCACACCCGTCTTTAGTTTCGCTTTAAATTTTGTATATGTTTTAATTGTCACTAAATATGATATTGACACAATTCTATAATTAGGGAATAAATTGGTTATATATATCGGTTGATTGACTTTGAAATAATGGAAGTGTCCAATTTCTAGTTCCCAACTATATGATAATGCTACGTGACTGCATTACGTATGTCTAGCTACCTACCAAGGTGCCCTCCCATCCACTATAAAACTGACCTATCTATCTCATTATTATTATTCAGTACACACTGCACACACAACTAGGGATAGGGATCACATATTTGGAGCATGGCACAACTTTTTGTGAAGCAGGCAAAACAATATTCAGAGGGAAGGCCATCATACCCACAAGAGCTTTTCCATTTCATTGCCTCTAAAACTCCATCTCATGACCTTGCGTGGGATGTCGGCACTGGTAGCGGCCAAGCTGCCAAATCAGTATGTCACTTCCCGACTCAACTTGTAACTTTATAATTGTCTAGCTAATTATTCAATTAT
>CM008337.1:24493467-24533002 GCA_002525835.2 Ipomoea batatas | reverse complement strand
TAGAGACCAAACATAAGCTGATCTGATGAAGATGATGATGAAATTATGTAAAATGATGTTCTGATCTGCAACAGAAAGGGCAAGGGGAAAGGAAGTTACGCGACACCAAGGTTCCTCTTCACTTCTGAGGAAGATGTCAATGTCAATCTCTGTCATAGAAGTTGTCGTTTCATCAGATTGATATTCTTTGCCTGCATTTGGATTGGGAGCAGTGAATTTGCAGGTTGGCTCCAGAACATTGCCCAGAAATATGCCTTCAATGCACTGCACACAGTTTTAAATGGTCACCGAATTCATGTTGGGGCTCAGATCAGAGAAAATGGTGAATCTTAATTGATTAATCACCTGATGAATAGGCTGAAGAGCATAGAGGCACTTGAAGTTAGATGGATCTGGGTTTACATATTCCCCATTGCAGCTACTTTCTGCAAACTGATAATGCAACGCATTTGGTAACCATTTCAGATGATCATCATGGAGGGATATGCAAAAGAAATTGGATTAAGGAACTAAACCACCTTGTAATATTCATCTGAGATTATTGCCAGCTTGTGAGCATATGGGATTCTCCAGTTAGTGTCATGGTTATAAGTTGTAACAGGGTTGCCAATGATGTAGCCCTGCATCAATTTTTGTAAAAATTACATGGCTTAGCACCTGGTATGTTTTTTGTTATAGGGATCGAGTACTATCAGCATTAGTGTCAATAATTCCCGGTACTTGTTACTATCAACATTTGTACCGATAGACACCATAAAAATGTGTCAGAATCAATCGCTACCACGACGCCAAAAACTATAACTAGTAGTGAAACCTCTAAGCCTCAGCATCTGCCAACCTCAATTGCACAACGCCAAAAGTTATAGCTAATAGCAAAGAGGCAACTTTATTTTCTTGTACTTGTGTAACAGTTAGCGCCACGTTTTGATGGCAGAATGCTGGACTAGACTCGGCTCTTCAAGCCTCAACCCAACATGTATTATTCAGGACAAAACAGTTGAAGACTCTTGAAATCTGAGATCATACCTGGATAAGCATGCGTGGCTCTGAACCATTTTCAATGCCTGCAATCACATAAAAATCAGAATATATATACATTTTATCTTCAATTCTGCAAATGGAGAAGTGAGTTTTATGGAGGAAATTCTGGCCTTTCTTTATCTCTGAAACAAGCATGGGGACAATCTTGCCAGCATAGGAATCTCCAGCAATGTACAAACGGTTTTTCAGAAATTGAGGATGATCTGACAGCCACTGCATAATAATATTCCATTTGTTGTCCCCATTATAACAGCAGCCTTTGAGGTATCAAATTTCATTTGCAGAAGTAGAACAAGAACATTAATGCATGTTTGCTACCTTCTGAAGAAACATATAAAGATGGTTGGTCCATGTTGTGTCTGTGGATGGGTAATTTTTCGGGCTTTTGGCATATGAAAATCCAGTTCCAACTGGAGAATCTATGAATATAATGCTTGCAACCTGTGAATGAATTAATTAGATTTCCCAACAATGCTACATTCATAATATGACAAAAGAGTTCCAAAATCAAGAAATAGGATAAGTCTAACTGTCTAATTAAGTTAAGCAAGAAAGTGTACCTTTGTCCATGAATATGGATTTAGGTTGACTGAGGGCAATGTTCCATCAAAAGAAGCATGGTCGAAAGTAAATGGACCTACAAAAAATATTTGTTATAAAGATTTGTCACTTTCAATAAGTATTCTTGAGATATCACGTAAATTATATGTATACATATAAGAAAAAATGAATCCATTAACTAGTATTATGAAATTAAGACGAAACGAAATACCAATTTCATAGGCAAGACCAGAGAGGGCAGAACAACCAGGGCCACCGGTTAGCCAAACCACCAAAGGGTCTTTCTCAACATTCTTTTCGGACTCAACAAAGTAGTAGAACAGTTGCACATCCTCATATTCCCCCACACCAATGTACCTACACAAATATAAACAAAATGAATCCATAATGTTGGGTTTTAGATTCAGGGTATAGGCTAAACTAAGTAACCAAATAATATTTGTTAAGTAGAAACAATTAAAATTAAACAACCACTAAGTAAGGCCTAAGGGATCTTTGTTGTATTTAAGACTCTCACCCAGTCTCAAGTTTGAAGGGAAGAGTGCCGGAATAGCCTGGCAGAGTGTCCACTGTTTTGAAGGATACAGCCAAATTGCTGCAGAAGAAGAAGAAGATTATGGAAATGCAGAAGAGGAATTGCAGGCAACTCCAAGATGGAAGAATAAACATCCTTCTCAAATCCATATAATATTGCAAGGTTGGCTCAAAGGAACAACTGCCATGTCTTTTCAAGCTTCCAAACTCTTTAGCTCGTTAGTATATAACTGAGGTAGTTTCGCCCATGTGGCCAAATTTTTGCCATATATGCATACAAACAAAACTCATCCAGATGGTGTACTTGTTATGCCACATATTATGAAAAACCCAACTTTAATCATTGCCTGTACTTGTTATGCTTCGCATGGTACGAATTATACAGAAAATAGCTGGTGACTTGCTTTCCTATTCGGACAAATTATACCATGGACTAATGTCTACCTTGCTTTGTAGATCTTTTTTCAAAAATAAGTTTCACATTATGTCCCTATAGTTGACACATTTTGTATCTATAGTTGATAGTTTCTCTATTTGTAGTTATCATATTATGTGTTAGCAATTATCAAATTATTTGTTTACATGTACAGAAATTGTTAATGAAAGATATAAAACTTTTATATCAAAATTCACAATGCAATATGAACTGTGAACATGGTCCATGGTATAACAATTGGCCAATTCCAGTTATTTTATTTTTAAATTTTTATTTTAAATATATAAATTTTATATATTAATACTAAAGTTGAGTCTTAAATAATTTAAGTGAAGTTTATTTCATTCATTGAATCAATACATTTAGACCCTAGAAGATTATATATTATGTGGTGCAGATAATATCAAGCAATAAATTCAAGCATGTTATCCACTTAGAAGCTTTTTGTTTGGTTTGTAAAGCTTAGAGCAACCTCACATTGCTACTAGAAATATCATTAATCTTATCAAATCAACCTGCCCTCTTAGCTTGTGAATGACACCGCTAGCACAAGTGTCCTTTTCAATTTTTGTTTTTATTCAAAATAAGAAGTTTTTTCTTCTTATTGTATGGTCACAATAGACAATACTCAGGATAATGAGTGTTTGGCAAATAACTGTTAACGGGTTTGACTAGTTATAGCATTAACTGGTTATAGAAAAATATTTGACAAATTAGCTGTTAATTGATAGTCAATTTATAATAATGTAGTATTATATCATACAAAATTTTTATTTTGTTGTATTATTACTCTTTTATTAAAACTCCTAATGTATGAATAACATTATATTTATAGGGGAAAAGAAGATAGCCATCGATCAACCAACGCCAAACATTCCTTTGGTTTGTATTCTGGAGCTGTGTGACCAGCACCCTACAAAATCCATCATATTTATTCATCACTGATTATGCATATATAATCATGTATGAATGGACAAATAACTAAAAATTCTGGTACCTTCACAGTTGCAAATGTGAGATAGAATTCAATTCCCGCTCTCATGAATCTTTCATAATACCTACACAAACGTTATCTATTCAATTGCAACCTAGCTATAATATATATACATTCAATCTAAGCTTTGGTTTCAATTTATTGAATAAAGTGATGAAAATTTTAAATGCAAAACCTACCCTGCAATTTGGCCATTGACGAACCAAGGCTTCCAATTGCAATCCACTGTCAAATTTAGAGAGTGTATCCAATTCAGAGTGCCAAGGTATGGAATATCCATGTCATGGTCACCACTACAATAATAAGCAAGTTCGAATTACATTATTACCAAAAACGCATGCTAATCGGAAATAGAATATGAAACAAATCGCAATCATGCTTTCGTTACTTGATGATGGATGAAAACTGAAATTTTTTCTTAATGTTTTGCAATGACTAGAATGACAATACCTACTAAATTAAATATTCATTTTTCATGATTATAACAGACTAGGATTTGAGTCATTTGACTTCACCTGTATACCAAAACTTGAAATGGTGTAGAATTACTGAAAAGCTTATGATAATCAAAAGCACTTGGTACATCTGATTCAAAAGCTAAGCTTTTATTGCATCTTTTCCAGTCTGGTATGGTTCCCTGATCAATAAACCAATGATTGAGTAAGATAATTGTCATGGACTCTTAGGTAGAAATATATGCTTACTTTTTCAATGCCAAGAGCTTCTTGGACTCTTGGATCATTTGCCCAGAAATAAGAGGGAATGTAATTGTGGCTCTGCAGAAAAGTAGAGACCAAACATAAGCTGATCTGATGAAGATGATGATGAAATTATGTAAAATGATGTTCTGCTAGAGAAAGGGCAAGGGGAAGGGGAGTTACACGACACCAAGGTTCCTCTTCACTTCTGAGGAATATGTCAATGTCAATCTGTGTCACAGAAGTTGTTGTTTCATCAGATTGATCTTCTTTGCCTGCATTTGGATTGGGAGAAGTGACTCTGCAGGTTGGCTCCAGAACATTTCCAAGAAATATGCCTTCAATGCACTGCACACAGCTTAAAATGGTCACCCAATTCATGTTGGGGCTCAGAGAAAATATAATGGTGAATCTGAATAGATTAATCACCTGCTGAATAGGCTGAAGAGCATAGAGGCACTTGAAGTTAGATGGATCTGGGTTTACATATTCCCCATTACAGCTACTTTCTGCAAACTGATCGATAATGCAATGCATTTGGTAACCATTTCAGATGATGGTCACAGAAGGATAATATGCAAAAGAAAATGGACTAAAGGAATTAATTAAACCAGGCCACCCTGTAATATTCATCTGAGATGATTGCCAACTTGTGAGCATATGGGATTCTCCAGTTAATGTCATGGTTATAACTTGTAACAGGGTTGCCAACGAAGTAGCCCTGCATCAATTTTTGTAAAAATTACATGGCATAGCACCAAGCCGGGTATATTTTTTGTTACACTGATATTAACATTAGTGTCAATAATTTTCGGTAAAATGTACTTGGTACTATAAGCATTTGTAGCCATAGAAACCAGAGAAAACCCTATATGTATATATTGAATTCTTGAAGTTTTCAATTAATATGTACTAAGGCAAAAACAATTGAAGACTTTGGCTCGCCTCATGCTGACGCCTAATGTCCATGCGGGCCTGCCCACCTTTGGCTGTTACGAAGACAATGAGCCAATGAGGGCTCTTGGGCAATTGGTCTTTTCTATGGTCACTCTCCTTTCTCAGCTCCCTCAAACCAATCAGCTTCTTCGTCTACTTCTATTTATACTAATTTTAAGGATAAAGTTCTTATTTTTTTTTTTTTTTTAATAAATTTCAGGTACAGGATTTTCAAATATATAGATTTTTTTATTTTCTTTCAAGAAAGTTCATCTTTTGGAACGCGTAAAGATTGGATCTTTTAGCAATTAGGTCTGGCATTTGAGTTTCTTCTGGGGAATTTTGAACTAAAAATCTTGGTTTTGGACTGAAGTCTGAAGCTGAAGACAATAATGAATAGATGCGTTTGGGTTAATGTTAAAATTTAAAACTTAAACACATAAATACCATAGAAAGTTCTCATCAGCTTAAATCGGTGTCATGTCATTCTGATAACTGAGAAACTTGGCAAATGAATTGATAAGTGCAAAAGATGCCATCTTTATAAGGTTATTATCGGATCGTCTAGTGCACAATTCGTAGCTTTTGTGTTTGACTTGTCCATTTATTGCGTTAGAATGCTTCATATTGCCATTGGACCCCGTTCCACGCTTGGTTAATCATTTTGTAGGTAAAAAGATGGGCAAAAAGGCAGAAAATGGCTAGATTTCGAAGAAGGATTCACGAGTCGAAGTTGGAGTGCGAAATACACCATGGACGCCCTGTGGACGCCCAGTGGACGCCCCAGTGGACGCGCGTCCAACGCGCGTCCACCAGGCGTCCACCCCTGCGTCCAATTTTTCGCTCTCTGAAGTTTGAAGTCTGTGCAGCAGTCTGCTGTGGACGCGCAGTGGACGCGCGCGTCCACCCGGGTGTCCATCAGAACCCTCTCTGAAGTTGAAGTCTGGAAGCATTTATCGCAGTGGACGCGCCCGTGGACGCGCGTCCACCCTGGCGTCCATCGCGGAACTTGGCGGTTTTTGCGAGATTTAAAAGGGGAATTGAGCCATTTTTCAGGGGATCCTTCACACTTCAGTTTTAGATCACTTTAGAATATTTCTCTCTCTAGGATTAGCCTAGAGAGATCTCCCCCAATTCACTCCACATTCCCAATTCACTCCACATTGCAATTCTTAGTTTAGATTAGAATTAGAGAAGAATTCCATTGTTGCAAGATTGTGCTCTACATTCAAGTTCAAGATTAACATTCAATTTCAAGTTCAAGGTTCACTTCCTAGCTAAGTCTTCCTTTTAATTTCTTGTTATTACTTTTGCCTTTTGCTATTTCAATTCCAAGTATGATTAGCTAGATCTTTGTGGATTTGGATTGAGCAATGTTGTATGGATGTTCTTGAGCTTTGAATTGATTAATTAGGTTTTGCAATTGCTTTGACTATGAGTTTGATTGTGTGAATGGTGATCTTCTTTGACTCTTGTGTAGGGGTGATCAACCTATATGAGAGGTGTTTGGAGAATGAGTCTCACCTACGAGAGTAGGGATACTCCTTAGCCTAGCCTAGCACGTTTCCTTCCCACCTTTGAGAAAAGGGGGATTGGAAGGCAAATAGCACACCATGTGTTCGATAATTTGCCTCACCTAGCCTAGTTGCCTTGAGAATGAGACTATGGACTAGATGATAGGCCAATGACCACGAGAGTGGCGTTGGCATAGTTGTCTTGCCTCATTTTCATTATCTAAGTGTTGCTAGCCTAGTATCTTAGGAAATCAAGGATACCTATATGAGTTGCAAGGTCCAAATCCTCCTTTCCACTTATTTGTTTCCTTTGTTTGTTCCTTATTTTCATTATGTTGCATGCACCTTTCCTACCTATGTTTGGGTTAACTTTCAAACACTAAATACTCTTGTGCTTAATCCCCTTACCGCTTGAATTCCCTCCTTGCCATCCTTAGAGAACGATACTCGAAAATCTTTCCGTTTTAACACCTATTCCTTTCCATCCACCGCTAAACTACACTCTTCAAATTTCTTTTTTTTTTTTTTTTTTATTTATTTAATTTTTTTTATTTTTTTTTTTTTTTTTTTTTTTTTTTTTTTTTTTTTTTTTTTTTTTTTTTTTTTTTTTTTTGTTTTTTTTTTTTTTTTTTTTTTTTTTTTTTTCTTGGTTGAAACTTGCTTTTTTTTTTTTTAAATCGGTGTCATGTCATTCTGATAACTGAGAAACTTGGCAAATGAATCGATATGAATTTTATGAAAGGTCAAAGTGCGATATGAACAATATGAGATATAGTAGTTTATGATGCAGGACGAAATTTTACCTTAATACTAAAATTGAATACGGAGTATTATATAATAAATTGAATCTTAAATAATTTAAGGGTGTATTTGGAAATTTGTCAATCATTTTTCGATTTTCCCGTATTTGGTAAAGAGTGAAAAATTAGAGTCAAAAGAAAACAAATGTTTGGTCAAACGAAAATACACTTGTTTTTGTTTTTTTTTGGGAAAATGACTTCAGCCTTTTTTTTTTTCTTTTTTTGACATAAGTCATTTAATGTCATGTTTAAAGTTCAACCAACTTAAGTTATTCAAACGTTGATTAATTTATACAGTTCTTATATCGTGGACCGCGGCCACAATGCATTGTGGACCACGGTCCACGATATAATTTGCGTAATTTATACTCCTCCCTTTTTTTCTTGTTGATTATATTGTCTTTCAATTCATCTTATTTAATGAACTAAGTTATTTCTCTAAAAAAAAAAAAAAAAACTATAAGGTATTTAATTAAGTTCAACTACTCTTCAAAATCAGGACATTTAATTTATTACTAAGATATTTTTCCTTCTATATTTCACTCTCATTACAAATTTATATTACACTGAATTATTATTATTATTATTTGGGAGACATACTACATTGAAATACTGAATTATAACACGCTTAACATAACATATGAGCTGAGCCAAATCAAATAAACTAGTACATGATTAAATGGCTAGCTACTTGTAGAGATTTTCAGACAATCTCGGTTTTGCAAGTGCAAAGAGTGAATTTGCAAGAAAGCCGTCATGTTCAGACTCGATTAAGTCTATGCATGACAGGTCAGGTGGAATGCTCCAAGTGAAGCCTTGAACAAGCCTAGCCATCAGCATTGCAGACATCAAAGAACCTAACTTCACACCCGGACAGCCTCGTCTCCCGGCACTAAATGAAATCATATTCAGGTCCGAGTCGGATAAGACAACTTCCCCACCATCCTCCTTTAGGTGACGCTCCGGCTTAAATTTGAGGGGCTCCTCCCAAGCCTTTCTGTTCCGGCCAAGCTCAATGCGACTGGCGATCACTTGGCTGCCCTTGGGAATGAAGTAGCCACCTACGACGGTGTCCGTGATGGACATATGAGCAAGGGTGAAGGGTGCAAATGGGTGGAGCCTAAAACCTTCTTTAACACAAGCCTTTATATAGTTTAGCTTGGGTAAATCGGATTCCTCAACAAGCCTGTCCCTCCCCACCACATTGTCTACCTCTTCCACTGCTTTTTCCAATAGTTTTGGTTGGTTTAACATCTCTGCCAGTGCCCATTCCGCATTATTCGATGGATTGTCTATAGTTGCTATCATTATTTCCTGTGATATATTACATTTGACACAATTGTTAGATTACATTGTAAATTAAACCAGAAGATAAAAATAGGTACGTACCAGAAGTTGTGTTTTGATCTCTGTATCATTCAACATTGGTCTTCCAGCATCATCCTTGAGCATAAGAAAAACATCAAGAATGTCTTCTTCCACAGTTTTGGTCCCATCTTTCCACATTTGTATCCTCTTGTCCACTTGGGTATCCAGGTGTTTTCTGGTGACTTTCAGAGCTTTCCTGATCATGCTTTTATGGCCGTCGATATCAAACACACTGAGCCACCCAATGCAGTCGCCCACCCCAAATCCATAAAGATAGCGAAGAATTGTGAAGAGGGCCTCAACCAGCTCTTCATCCACGGCACCGGGTCCGCCGTCTTCCGTCCCACTGCCAAAGTACCTCTTGTTGAATAACATCTTCTTAGTCACATTCCCGCAATAGTGTTGTGTGGCCGTTCGCACATTAACAACCGCTCCCTTGCTAGGGCTAGCGCTGCACTGATTGTAGATGTAGCGAAGGAGATGATTGGCTTCTTCCACCTTTTATCGTGATGCAAATGGATTGCCGCCGGAGAAAGCACGTGGGTGTTGAGAATTCTTCGCATTTTCGTCCAATTTTCGCCGTAGGGGAGAAACATGGAGGTCAAATACCCGTTGCTGATAATACGCGCAGACATGCAAAGGAGTCTTGACGAGAAAATGGTGTCTTGTTTCTTCAGAAACTCGCGAGCCAGCTCCGGGGAAGTCACCGAAATCACGTAAGTTCCCCCCAGACGGATGCATGCGATTTCAGTCTTCATTTCATCCATCAAGTCGTGTATCCACCGGAATACAGGCTTTCCTGATCGGAAAATCTCCGGGAAAGATCCCACCAGGGGCCATGGTTTCGGCCCCGGAGGAATTGGCAGCTTTGACTTCTTTCTTCTGTTAGTTACCCTTTGCCTTGTGATTACAACAACAAGTAGTATTAATAATGGAAGAAAGATTGAAGAAAATGTAATGTAGTCCATAATACCACAGATGGCTACCATTAATTAATTTGCTACTTCAATTGCTGTGAGTATACTGTAAAAGCATATGCAGTTTGCCCTATTTATAGATGCTGTTGATACGTTACGTTATATATGCATGAATGGTAGCAAAACTCATGACTCCTTTCTGTAATTATTGCAGTTTGGAAATTGTAATACGGAGTATTTTGTAAAGTTGTTGCTTTTTTGTAATTGTTAGTTAGTTGGGAGAAGAAACGTTATTGTAATTTTTAATTATGAAATGTGATTTTTATATCACGATTATGTTCTAGAAAAAAAAAACATTTGTTTTTATGGCAATTCAATATTACATTTTTTTCGGTCTTGCCATAATGATTTTGATTATGATTTTAAGAAGACTTAATTCCATTTTTGGTCCTAGATTTATAGGTGGTAGTCCAATTTTAGTCACTTTTTTTAGAATATACACATTTGGTCCTAGTATTATTGTGGCATGACCATTATTGGTCCTTTATTAACAAAATAATTGCCAAAGGCCTTGTGGTCAAGCGGCATGAAGTGATTCTCTCCAGTGGGGGAACAGATACTACATGTAACAGGGTCAATAGTATTCAAAAAACAAAAAAAAAAACAAAATAGTTCTAGTATTGTTAAATACACAGACATTTTGTTAATATAGTAGGGTCAACTCACTTTGTATGAAAATGACCAAAATGTCTTTGTATTTAACAATATTTCAACGATTTTGTTGACGAAGAACAAAAAATGGTCATGCCACAATAATACTAGAACCAGTGGATGTTCTAATAAAAAGAAACAAATAGTGGAATGCAACCTATAAATCCAGGACAAAAAATGGAATTAACTATTTTAAGAATTATATTTTGAAATTTCTTTGTGTTAGGGATGCTTGGTTCAAGTTATACAACAAAACCAAAGAAATGTGACATTCCAAAACTTACATTTCCATTTTGGTTCATGTTATCTTACTTTCCCAAGGGAATACAATATTTCCCAATTCAAAGAATGCAATATATTCTCCACATTGAATTTTGATGGGAATGTGATTCCCTCACAATTCTTATGTTATCCAAGACTTCGGTGCATATTTACTATTGTTGCCATTTTAATTATAAATAATTATTATAAAACATATATTTTATGTTAGTCTATTATATGTATAATTATATATTTTATTACATGATGTTAGCTTATAAAGTAATTTTGTTTCTCAAGTTCAAGCTCAGCTCTTAATTAATTATTTCGATATCATTTACTTATATATGTTGCCATTGTCATATTTATTTATTTTAATTCTAAAGTTTATTGAAATACATAAAAATAGGTTAAGGATATTTAAGTAAAAATAAATAATTATAACATAAAAGATATAACTCCTAAACCAAATTAAATAGGTTTATATTACATACATCAATTTTAATCAAACAAAGGAATCTAACATTCCCAACAAGCACATGAAATTGAAAGTCTTTTTCCTTATGTAAACTATTAAGAATTGGAAAAGTTTTTTTTTTTTTTTGAGTATTACTGACTTTATTACAATGTAGTATCTAGTCATAGCTACTTTCTCAACCTACTGAAGCACAAAGAGTCAACAGTTGCCTCCATTGAGGCTCGATCGAACCCACTCCCATCATCCATGTGGGAGTGTTAACCGAGACACCGGATGCCACTAGACCATAAGGTCTTGACAGGGAAAAGATTATTAATTGAGAAGTAAACTAGTTAGTTCTATGATAATAATAATAATAATGATATTATGTGACATTTAATAATATTGTGTAATATTATGTTATGTCACCAATCATGAATGGTTTGCCTATTTTAAATCTCTTAATTGTTGTAATATTATGTTATGTCACTGATTGTTATGTCTATTCATCATTGCACTTATGAAATTTTATAATTTTGACATAATTTTATGATATTTTTAATTAAGAAATGTGATTTTTATATCACAATTATTTCTATTCATTGCACAGATTATCGATAGTTGAACCGATGGTTCAATGAACTTATTGTTACTATCATCATTAATTTTGAATTTTAATAATATGATTTTGAATCATATATAATTTTGAAACAAATTTCATTTTGATCAAAAACCTATATTTGTTAATAGTGATAATATTATGTAGCATTTAAAAATGATTCACATTAAATGTCAGGGATTACGATTGAGAACATTAATTATTCTATTATTATTATAGTAGTAGTAGTTATATTTTTATGAGGTTGGTTTAGGAAAATTGAAGTCATTTTAAACAATTTTAAGAAACTGTTTTAGGAAAACAATGTCGGTTTTCTTATAAAACCAACATCGGTTCCTATTAAAAATTTAAAATTTTTATACGACGTTGGTTTTTTTTGGAATAACCATTATTATTTTTAAGGTAATGACAACTGGTTTACGTATAGAACCGACATCGTTTGATAAATTTTTAATAAAGAAATACGAATCTAATTTTTCCTAAAGAGCAGCGTCGTATATAATTTTAAAAAATTTAAAACAATAAGATAAAAATCGGTATCGTCTATTTTATAAGTTTATTTAATATTTTATAAATTTTAAACTTCCTTCTTCATGCAAGGCTCCGCATCATAACACACCCGCTGAGCACAAGCATGTAACTACACATAATTTTTTTGTTCTCCAAAAAAAACCATCTTGTGGGGAGAAAAACTATGCAAAAAATTCTGCCTCCAAATAATTTTATGTTTTAAAAGACTTTATTAATTATAAATGTTATATTTGATATGCTTTTTAAATATGCAAAAATGGAAAAAAAAAATTAGTTAATACAAAAGATTAAATTATACGAATTAAATAGTTTTGAAATAAATAAATATATAGACATTGCTTAAGGTGTGTGGTTTGTGTATTTAAGGTGCGCCATTTTAAAACTTGAGGTGCGTGGCTTGTGTTCTTAAGGTTCTTTGTTTGTGTGCTTAAGGTGCGTAGTTTGTGTACTTAATGTGCGTCATTTTAATGTTTAAGGTGCTCACTTTTTAAAAATATTAATTATTATTAATTGTTATTCGGTGACGGTTGAGAAAATTAATTATTTCGTAATTATTGTCCTGTAATAATTATTATAGTAGTAACTATTATCGATAGCTGAACCGATGGTTCAATGAACTGTATTGTTACTATCATCATTAATTTTGAATTTTAATAATATGATTTTGAATCATATAATTTTGAAACAAATTTCATTTTGATTGAAAACATATATTTTTTAATAGTGATAATATTATGTGGCATTTAAAAATGATTCATATTAAACGTCAGGAGTTACGATTGAGAAATATATATTATGTAGCATTTAACTTTAGTATTAGCCTACAACGGCTACAAGTTGAACTTTTACTTAATTGAAAAGTATATAGATATTAAATTATTATTCAAATAAATTTTATAGACTTCTAAGTTTTGGGTTTTTGTTATTATTTAAACAATAATTTTATGACTCATTCTAAATTACTATTATATTGTCAATTTATTTAGATACGAAGACTTTATTGAATTTTATGAATAATTGTTCACTAGCATAATTGTTTTTAGTTATGCGAATGAGTTAATACAGGTTGGGATCCCTTAACTATTGACATTTACGTAAATAGACCATCTCTTTAAAATTTTACTAAATTAAATCCCTTGAGTAATCAAAATACCAAGTGAGGTTCTTTGACTATATTAGCATTTACTTAATTATGTCCTCTTTTTAAAATTTTACTAAATTAAATATGTTGAATAATCAAACATGCATTACTTAAAAGCAAAAATTTGTGTGAGATCGTCTCACCGTGAGTCGGGTCGGGTCAAGATGCAAATGTAATATTTATACGCACAAATGTCATACTTATATGCTCAAATGTAATACTAATCAGGAATTTAATTTTTGTTACTTATAAGGGTAAATGTAATACTTTTAAGGGAAAATACAATACTTTTACATTTCGATTTAAAAGTATTACATTTTTCCTCAAAAGTATTATATTTTCCCTTATAAGTAAGGGGCACTTGTCAACATTACTTTTTATGAAAAATGTATTACTTTTTCTATCTTATAAGTAACAAAAATTGTAATCCTAATTAGTATTATATTTGAGCATATAAGTATGACATTTGCATATATAAGTATGATATTTACATGTTGCTTTGACCGGACTCGACCCGTCTCACAAATAAGGATTCGTGAGACGGTCTCACACAAGCTAAGTGTGACCCAATTATCAATTAGAGACGTTCTTAATAATTTTATTGAGAAATTTCCACTTTTGGTCCCACGACTATTGAATCATTTCCACATTTGGTCCCTGACTATTAAAATTTCCAGATTTAGTCCCACGACTTTTGAATCTCTACCAAATTTGGTCCTTCCAATCAAACCTCCGGTCACCGGTGACTATTTTTCCGGCGAATGAAATAAGTTAAGGGTAAAATTGTCATTTTCTTTTTATTAAAAAAAAAAGTAAAAAACCCAATCCTTCCGATGTTCTGCAGCCATCTTCTCCCCCAAACCCAACCACTGATACTGAGGATGCGGACGATTTCCACTGCTGCTGCTTCTATTTCTGGCGTTTCGATTGAGGATGCCGACGGCGAGCTTTGGTGTCGCAACGAGGGAAGCCGGCAGAGGCGAGCTGGATTCTCCGGCGACGTCACTGCCTCTCCTATGCTTCGGGCGACGCCGACGAGAAGCAGCCGCTGCTCCATTCCCTCCTTCAGGCGACGTAAACGATATTTAGCTACTGCTACTACACACTATTGTTGTTTCATGAAAAATTGATGAAATTATAAAGAAGCTCATAAAGAATGAGAGTGTTAGCTTCAGAAATCAGAATCACGAAATCTGAGGGCTAAACCTTGAGATTTGGGAGGTATGTTAATGTAGCATTATCCATACTTCAATTCCATGAAAGGGGGCTGTTGAATTCTTTTGGAGATGAAATCAATGGAGAAGAAGGAAGGGGGAAGATAGCTGCGCAGAAATGGTGATTGGCTTTGGGTGGAAGATGCTGCCAAGAAGTTTTTTTTTAATTAAATAAATAAAATGACAATTTTACCCTTAACTTATTTCAGTCACCGGAAAAAATAGTCACCAGTGACCGGAATTTTGATCGGAAGGACCAAATGTGGTAGAGATTCAAAAGTCGTGGGACTAAATCTGAAAATTTTAATAGTCAGGGACCAAATGTGGAAATGAATCAATAGTCGTGGGACCAAAAGTGGAAATTTCTCTAATTTTATTTCATGGACTTCCTAGTGAGGACGAGAATGCTACTTGTTGATTTTGTTTATTTATGAGTTAGGATTTTTATCAAATCAAGTATTTGATGAAGATTGCCTACATTGTTAAGAAGAGAGAAGGAAGCTGGAGAATAATCGGCAAATATAACTCATGAAAAAAATTATTAACAAAGGTTCTAATTATATAACATCAGGGACTAAATGTTATATATTATCAGCAATTGAATGACTAAGTTTATTCAAATTAATTGATAGGGCCAAATTTTTTAAAAATAAAATAATTTAGGAGCCAAAAACATAATTTTCACTCATTTAAATGAAGTTTCTTTCAATGAATTGACACACTGGTAACCTGGAAGAGTATGTACATTATATGTGGTGCAGATAATATCAAGAAATTCAAACATGTTATCCACTTAAAAGTTTGATAAAAATTCATGTGAGACCGTCTCACGGATTCTTGTCTATGAAATGAGTCGGGTCAAAATGAAAATGTAATACTTATACTGAAAAATATAATATTAATGAGGAATAACGAATTTATTACTTATAAGGGGAAGAATAATATTTTTGAACAAAAATGTAATATTTTTACATTTTGATTTAAAAATATTATACATTTTTTTTATTTGCACTTCCCTTTACAGGTAACAAACACTTTATTTCTTATTGCGTAAAGCGACCACATATTTTTTGCTCCGAGAAATATCATTAATCCTTTCCGGGCAAGCTAGGAGAAATATCATTATTAATCTTATCAAATCACCCTCTTGTGACCGACACCGCTAGCACAAAAGTCCTTTTCGATTTTTGTTTTTATTCAAAATAAGAAGTTTTTCTTTATATTGTATGGCAACAAATAGACAATGCTCAAGATAATATATTGCTGTCAGCTGTGTAATTAAGGGAAATTAAGACCGTAGAGTTTTGAATTAATTGGATTTCCCAATAATGTTACGTTCATAATATGGCAAAACAAGTCCAAAATCAAGGCCAAGTACTTTGTGCTCATCAGATCACATGTAGTGACTCTCCCATATGGGCGATCATCAGATCGAGTCTTAGTGGAGGCGTTGTTGACTTTTTCTTTGTGATTCAATAGGTTTTTATTTTCATAGGCAAGATTAGAGAGGACGGAACACTCAAGGCCACTGGTTAACCAAAGCACCAAAGGGTCTTTTGCAGCATTCTTTGCAGACTCAACTAAGTTTTTGTAGAACGGTTGCACATCCTCATATTCCCCAACATCAATATAATGTACCTACACAAATAGAAACAAAATGAATGCATAAAGTTGGGTTTTAGATTCCGGGTATAGTTCAGGTTAAATTAAGTAACCAAATAATATTTTTTAAGTAGAAACAATTAAAACAATAGTTGAGTACATAAGGCTTAAGGGATCCTTGTTGTATTTAACGGTCCACAAGAACATTGAATTTTACAAGTAAGTCATTGTTAGAAATTATAAATTGTTAAGTTTTTTTTTATGTTTAAGAACAATTATTACAGTCAAAGATCTTGTGGTTTAGTGGCACCCGATTTACACTCTCACATGGAATGTAGTGAGTTTGAGCCTCAGTGGAGTCAACTGGCTGTTGACTCTTACATTGTAACAGAGTCAGTACTAAAAAAAAAGAACAATTATTGCATACCTATTTAATATAAAAACACATTTTTTATATGAATTTTTTTGTCTTCTAGCCCCATCTAATAGGAGGAGAGCTAGTGGCCTAATATGGCATGTTCTAACTTGTAATGCTCTAGGTACTACCTCATATTGAGTCCCTAATTCTGACCAAACTGGGCTTCAAAGAGCCAAACACGTCCCATATCACCCATATATGCCACTGAATATTGTTTGATATGATTATGATTGGACCGTATTGCGAGATTATTGCGCCTCAATTATTAAACAAACTGTTCATTGATATTTACGTTATTAAGTCTATACAAATATCATAATCACAACATAGTAAAATTTTCTTATTCTCAAATAAATAAATGAATAAAACATGTGTGGTAAGACACTCACCCAGTCTCGAGCTTGAAGGGAAGATTGCCGGAATAGGCTGGCAGAGAGTCCACAGATTTGAAGGATACAACCAAATTGCAGCAGAAGAAGAAGAAGATTATGGAAATGCAGAAGAAGTGTAGGCAACTAACTCCATAAACATCCTTCTCAAATCCATATAATACTGCAAGGTTCGTTGGCTCATTGGAACAGCTGCCATGCCTTTTCAAGCTTCCAAACTCTTAGCATGTGGCCATTTTTTTTACCACATATATATATACAAACAATATTCTTATTATAAATTTTTTTTTTTTTTTTTAAAAAAAAAACAACTTTGATCATTGTCTGTACTTGTTATGCTCCCCATCATGTCACAGCTGGTGCATGCCTTGCTGGCCGATTTGCTAGCCAACATCTAAATAATGTGATGACGAGGTTGAATTATGTGACTTTCACTCAAGGAAAGTTAAAGATATACCATTTAAGCACAAGTTGCTTAGTAAATATTATTATAAGATAAATTGAATCTTAAATAATTTAAATGAAGTTTCTCTCATTGAATCGATACATTTAGACCCTGCTAGAAGAGTATATATTATGTAGTGTAGATAATATCAAGAAATTTAAGCATGTTATCCATTTAAAAGGTTTTTGTTTGGTTTGTCAAGCGTAGAGCCACCACACATTGCTTCTAGAGATATCATTATTCTTATCAAATCACCCAATTGTGAATGACACTGCTGGCACAGGTGTCCTTAATCTTATCTAATCGCCCAATTGTTAATGACACCTCTAACACAAGTGTCCTTTTCAAATTATTTGTTGACTACTGATTATATTACAGTGTAGTATCTTTGAAATACCGATACAGTTAATGTTTCCACTAGAGTTTCAACCTGTAATCTCTAATTTGGAGAGCCAAATGGTGCCATTATTTAAGATAATATATTGCTGCATCCTTTAAGGGAAATTAAGACCGTAGAATTTTTATTCAGTAGTATCCAAATTCTACGTTCCTGATCATTGCATGCATTCATAAATAAGTAAACGAGGATAATTCTTATTGGCATGCATGTGAGTTATTTTTCTAAATTAAAGCGATCTCTTCCATTAAGTTTTTGCATTGGGTTAATCATATAAAATGTACGTTAGGATCAAGGACTTACCATTACATTAAAAAATTATAGCTTGCAGCAATGATGTAATTTTATTTCTTTATATATAGCTCTCACATTGTTGAGAGAGTCTTGGCACTTTACCAGCTTCAGCCCAATAAATCTCCTAACCACCAATTGCTGAGAAAGCAAGGGTGCAGTCGGAAATTAAATTTTTATGTAATTGATGACTATAAGTAGAGATTCTCAGGCAATCTAGGTTCCACAAGGGCAAAAAGTGGGGTTTCAAGAAAGAGATCATGTTTAGACTCGATTAACCTTATGCATGGCAAGTTAGGAGGGACATTCCAAGTGAACCCTTGAAGAAGCCTAGCCATCAACATTGTAGTCATCAAAGAGCCTAGCTTAACGGCCGGACATCCTCTTCTCCCCGTACTAAACACCAACATCTTCAACTCCGAGTCATTTAAATTCACTTCTCCACCGTCCTCATTGAGGTGGCGCTCCGGCTTAAACATGAGAGGATCCTCCCAAGCTCTTGCATTCCGGCCAAGCCCGATGCGGCTAAGGAGCACATGACTGCCCTGGGGAATGGAGTAGCCACCCACCGCAGTGTCTGCCACGGCCACATGGGGGATGTTGAACGGCGCCACTGGGTGGAGCCGGAAGGCCTCTTTAATACACGCTTTAACGTAGTTTAGATTAGGCAAATCGGATTCCTCCACAAGCCTCTCCCTCCCGACCACGCTGTCTATCTCTTTCACCGCCTTTTCCAGTAGTTTTGGTTGGTTTATCATCTCTGCCAGTGCCCATTCCACTGCATTTGATGGATTATCCGTTGTTGCTAGCATCATTTCCTTTTGACAACAAAAAAAGTGCTTTTAGACTGGGCTTTAATTAAACCACCTATAGAAAGAATAAGTTGGGCAATAGACCTGTTTTTCATTCATTGAGTGATTATCAGAAATTAATTAGCTAATTCTACTTACCAGAACTTGTGTTTTGATCTCTGCATCACTCAACAATGGTCTTCCAACATTATCCTTGAGCATAAGAAGAACATCGAGGATGTCTTCTTCCACAGTTTTAGTCCCATGTTTCCACATTTGCATCCTCTTGTCCACTTCCGAATCAAGGTGCTTTCTCATTACTGACAAAGCTTTCTTGATGGTGCTTTTATGGCCACCGATATCGAATACACTCAGCCATGGGATAAAATCAGAAATTCCCAATCCGTAGAGAGTTTGAAGAAGTGTAAAGAGGGCCTTAAGGAGCTCTTCTTCTTCTTCTTCCATTCCGTTGCCGAAGAACCTCTTGTTGAGTACCATCTTGCTTATGACATTTCCACAATACTGCCGTGTGACAGTCCGGACGTTAACAACATGCATGCCGCCGGTACCGTAGATGTATTTAACGAGGTTATTGGCTTCTTCCATCCTTTTATCGTGAAGCCAGTGAAGGGTCGCCGGAGAAAGCACGTGGGAGTGGAGAACTCTTCGCATTTTGGCCCATTGATCTCCGGTGGGAAGAAAGATGGACGACAAGTATCCGTTGCTGATAAGATCGGCGGACATGCAAACGGGCCTGGACGAGAAAACCGAGTCTTGCTTCTTAAGGAACTCGCGAGCGAATTCCGGGGAAGTGACCGGAATGACGTAAGTGCCCCCAAGACGGATGCATGCGATTTCAGTGTTCATTTCGTCCATGAAGTTGTGTATCCACCGGAATGCAGGCTTTCCTCGGAAAATCTCCGGGAAAGATCCGACGAGGGGCCAAGGTTTCGGCCCAGGAGGAATTGGCAGCGATTTCTTTCTTCTGGTAGTTAGCCATTGCCTTGTGATTCTAAGGATTACAAGAAGTATTAATGGTAGAAAGAGTGAAGGAAATCTAAGATAGACCATAATATCAGAGATGGCTGCCATTTTTGTGAGTTTTGACGAAAGTAACTTATCACTTATCAGTGAGTGAGTTTGCTAATTAAGCAGATGGAGTTTGCCCTATTTATAGTAGCTAACATGCATCCAATTACTCAAATATTATTTACATGTCAGAAATACTGATGATGTAATTCGAATTAGAGGGATGACAAAGTAAAATCAAAATACTGAAATTTAAATTAAAGGCTGTTTTGAGCAGAACAGAGTTTAGGATTGACTCTTTTTGAGAACGATTAAAAAAAAAAATTAACTAAATTTCTAAAGAAACTCATGGAAAAGAGGGCTCCACTTTTGTTGCCCATCCAATGTGAGAACATCATATGGGCACTTATCTAAGGTTGAGTTTTCGATGTGATGATGATCCCACATCACAAAGGACAGTGGCTCCCCATTGTTTGTTTGTTTGTTTTTTTTTTTCTTTTTGTATTTTGTATTTTTGGAGTATTATTTATTTTTTTTGTCATTTTTAATTATTATTATTATTATTATTATTATTATTAAGAAGGTCATTTTAATTAAGTCATTTACATGTAATCAGTTAAAGGTAAACAATTAATTTACTAACCACATTTTATAATCACCTAATACTATCACATGGTCAAAAGAGCTAATATTTGGATCAGGACAACCCAAACTAAGTTTGTTAAGTTGTCCACTTGGTAACTATAAGATTACAAGTTTGACTTCTAATCAGAGCCGGTAAAATTTATAATTTAAATCACAAAAAGAATTATTCATTCCCAGTATATATGCTAAATTTCTTTATCTTCTTTGCAGAAAGCTATTTGATTTGGGAAAAAAGATTACAAATTATCTTACCAAATTATGCAGTATAAAACAAATGTCACTCTTTAGCGGCGGCCGCCACATTCATCTTCAAAAAGCGCAACCGAGATCGATCATCGTTCAAATTCGGGTGATTCACCTAAAGATTTGGAGCTTTCATAGGAAGAGGTTGTGGGTCAGCTTAAACGTACTAAAATTGCAGATTTGCAGCGTCACGTGCAGAAGCTATTGAGAAACGTGCTTAACATTTTAAAATACACACAACTTGAGAAACGACTAGATCATGTGTTAATGGCCACAGACTTAACTTTCGGGGTAACGATGACAAACGGCTTGTGTCGGTATGGCATGCATGGCGCAGCACCATGAATTTTTATTTTATTTTTTTTTTAAATTTTTATTTTTGTGTAGCCCAGGACACCATGCATTTTTATTTTATTTTATTTTTAATTTTTATTTTTGTGTAGCCCAGATTTTCCTTGTGCGACATAATGACTAATTTTCTCATTGAATTGTAATTAAGTACCTCTATTAGATGAGATAGAGTTCCTCTGAGGCTCGAACTCACCCGCCTTCCATATGAGAGTGACAATATCAGCAGGAATGACCGTGGCGATGCCCATTAGTGGCTGCTATTCAATTGCAATGGCTCTTCGTTAGAAAAGTGAAGGTGAGGGTGAGAGACAAATAATTATTATGTACATGAAAACTGAGAGTAAAAGAAGCTTCGCTAGTGTTTATTTGTCTATATTTTTCTCCCCTTTTATTAGATCATTTTGTTTGCAAATTATTTCAATTTTCATGAGAATTAGTGCTTATTTGTGTTATTTTACAAGAAGTGTGAGTTGAAAAAACATTTGAAGCAAAGATGAGCATTTTCATGCATTTTAGTGGGTATCGGAGTCAAAGGTCAAATATGAAATTATGGAGATGGATGCAACACTTATAAGGGAGCCCAAGAGTGGTGTTTTCAATGGTCTTGGTTATTTAGGCAAACCAAAACAAAAGAAGAGCGAAAGATCAAGGCATTGCAATCTTTGCTCATTTCGACCACTGTTCGGTTATTTGACTATCTCATTTTAGGAATGTCCAAATGAAGTGATTATTGTGCCATTGGAAAACTAACTTGAAGGAATACAACTTTGTTGAAAACTACATAGGCCAATGAAATGGTTTTGGAGGTGAAAAGTAGCCTAGAAGTAAAAGCAGTTGCACAGAATTCTGCTTATAATGAGAAATACTATTTCTAGAGAGTTGGGACACGGCCACATAACTGGCCGTGTCATGCATCCCTTGTTCACTATTTAAGTGCGATTTTAACATTCCTACTAAGTTTTCGACCCGTTTGAACTTGATTGTTGTCAAAAATGAGGTATAGTTCGGGTTTAGTATTGTCGTTCCGCAAGGGATTGGCGCTATGGCACGTACTTGTGTGATTATTTATTTTCGGAGCTTTTTAACCCATTAATGAGAATCCAAGCAAAATCATAAACATGAAATTACTAACAAACTACAAACATAAAAAGTAAAGAAAGGGATTTAAGCTAGGAATTATTATTATCAAGATGCTATATATTCTTATGGATTAGGGAGAACATTAATCATGGATCAAGAGGGCATACACTTTAAAGAATTCAAGATCCTTTCGAAACTTGAATTAGAGCAAGAGTTGCCCCACTCCCGTGACGTATCAACCACAAACCCTTGAAGAACAAAAGGTACAAAAGCCCCCCAATTCGTCTCCTACTCCCGTAGTGAGATATTTGGGTTGTACAAAGGTGGCTTGAGTTTTTACCCAACTCCCGTTGTAGCAAAACTCTCCAATTACTTGCCAATAAAAATAGCTAGTAATTATTAACAAGATACAAACATACCTCAATGTACAAGCTTATGATTCAAGATTATAGTTCTTCCCCTTATGAAATTATTAGCAAGGTAGCATCAAGATAAATAATAAATTCCTACCTCAAATCCAAACTAAACTAAATAAACATAAAATGCATAAATTAAAAGAGGAAGAAAATAAATTGCATAAGGAAAATAAAATAACATTACATGAAATAAAAAGAAGGAAAATTCGAAAGAGAAGAAAGAAAGAAAAAGGAAGGTTTTGCTCTAAGTTCTACATCTTGCCAAGCTTGTCCAATTTGGGAGAGGAGAGGGGTATTTATAGGATGAAGAAAGGATTAAATAAATAATATGTGTACAGTAAATGGTCACATGGGATGCTTAGCCTTGCTGGTTGGGTCAAAAAGGCAAAGATTCTCCGCCACCCTATGGTCACTAGTTCGAATCCTCCAGCTGCCAGCATTTGCATCTTTTGTATTTACAATAGGCGTCTGTTTCTGCGCAAAAAGAGACGCCTATTGTCTGCTCCAGAATTTCTGCCATCTCATCTCCACTTTCGATGCAATATTCCACCCACCATCTTTTGCTCCTTAAAACCCTCATCCTTTTGTCTCTTCTTCTTGTCCTCTTGTCACATCCATCATCCTTGTCCACAAATGCCACTTTGCATTTTATAATCACCACAAAATTAATTAGGTATTAGAATAATAACAATAAGATTAATACTACCTAAAATTATGCTCAATAATATTTCCTACTTCAACTTTCATCAAATTGCAATTATTTGTCTCAAAGAGGAAAATATGAACATAAATGTGATGATTAGTGACATAAAAATAAGCTTAAGCATGGGGTAAAAATATAATCAAATATGCACTTATCAGAACTCTAGACACTTTCTTTCATATTTTTAGGTTAGATTAGGCTTATATTTAAGTTTCTAATAAACATATTTAATTTGAAGCTTGTAATTAATGATTCAACACTTGAATTCTAAGATTTACCATCAATTTTACTAGAGAATTGAAGTTTTGTTTCCCTTATACCATCAATTGTAGAGGTGAGCATTATCTTCTATGCACGCAATTACTAATGTAAAAAATTATAAACGTATTATTAGGGACAAAACTTTAAGTCATATATCTAAATTTTATTAGAAAGTTGGAAAAAGAACAAATTAAAATTAAAGGTCGTCTGTCGGGGCTCGACACCGGAGTCCCGGTTGATGTTCAAGTGCAATGGACAAAACCGCCGACTGGTGTTTTGAAGCTCAATATCGATGGGAGCTGTGTCGTGTCCACTAGGAGGGCTGCTTGTGGTGGTGTCTTGCGGGATCAGCATGGGAGGTGGATTCGAGGTTTCACGTGTAATATTGGTCGTTGCACGAGTGATGAGGCCGAAGCCTGGGGCGTGCTGCATGGTCTACACACTGCTTTATCTGTTGGCAGCAGTACCATCATTGTCGAAAGCGACTCAAAGTCCCTGATTCAAATCCTCAATGGTGTTCATCGGAGAATCAACCACCCGAACAACATCATATCCAGGTGCCTGCGACTCGTACACCGATTTGCTCACATTTCCTTCCGCCATGTGTTCAGAGAGCAAAATCAAGTCGCTGATATGCTTGCCACACATGCGCACTCTCTACCAGTTGGTTTCACTTTTTGGGATGAGGCTCCGCTTGGGCTTTTCGACAAACTTCGGGAGGATCAAATGGAGGCGAAATTTTATAGACGGGTTTCTGGGAATGTGGGCACTACGCCCTAGTGTTTTTCGGGTGTTCCCCTCTTTATCATAAAAAAAAAAAATAAAGGAATGAAATATGTAACCCACATTTTTTTTTGAATCAGATCAATCAACAGATGAACAATTGAATTATGATTAACCGTAAAACTGAACGATAATACAAGAGTCCTATAAGAGCTAAACACTCCTATTCCCTAGCTAATACAGTATGACTAGGTATACATTTGACTGAGCATAAAATACAAATAATAATAAAGCTGGAAATAATAATATGGTTAATACTCCCCCTCAAGCGCAAGGTGGTGCAGACCCAACGTTGAGCTTGTCTCGGAGTACCTGAAACCGCTGAGCCGGTAGTGGTTTTGTGAAAATATTAGCAATCTGATCCCGTGTCGACACAAAGTTAACCACTAAGTCACCGGAAGCCACTTTGTCCCGAACAAAATGGTAGTCAATCTCCACATGCTTGGTTCGCGCATGAAAAACAGGATTCGCTGCTAAGTACGTAGCCCCAAGATTATCGCACCAAAGTGTGGACGGTGTGTCGGAGTGGAGACCCAACTCTCGCAGCAAGGAGACTAACCAAGTAACTTCGGCAGAGACATCAGCGAGAGCTTTGTATTCTGCTTCCGTTGATGACCGAGCAACTGTGCGTTGCTTCCTCGAAACCCAGGACACAAGATTCTTCCCGACAAAAACTGCATAGCCACTGGTGGATTTTCTGTCTATAGGACAGCCGGCCCAGTCCGAGTCTGAGTAGGCATGAATCTCGGAAGTTGGAGATGGCTGTATACGCAACCCTAAATCCTGTGTGCCTTTGATATACCGGAGAACCCTCTTCAACATAGCCCAATGATCAACAGTCGGTGAGTGCATAAACTGACAGAGCCTATTGACGGCATATGATAGGTCTGGCCGTGTGATGGTGAGATACTGTAGAGCCCCAACAATTCGGCGATATTGAGTCGGGTTGTCAAAGGGGTCCGGCGATGGAGATGCGGATTGAGTCATGGATGCCGGTGTTGCTAGTGGTTTGCAATCAGACATGCCTGCACGGGATAGTATATCTGTAATGTACCGCTTCTGAGATAGGAGAAGCCATTTATCTTCGGCAATAGTCTCAATACCCAAGAAAAAATTCAGAGTGCCCAGATCTCTGATCTTGAAGGTAGTGGAGAGCCGGTGTAGCAAAGTGTCAATCAGAGGCGAGTCATTGCCAAGTATAATGATGTCGTCAACGTAAACCAGGAGAAAGACACGAGAAGCAGCCACGGAGTAGTGAAACAACGATACATCAGTCTTGGAAGGAGAAAACCCGGTGGTAATAAAAAAATCATGTAACCTTTTAAACCATGCCCTGGGAGCTTGTTTCAAGCCGTATAACGAGTGTTGCAAGTGACAGACATGATCAGGATGCAGCGGATCCTCATAACCAGGTGGTTGTTTCATATAAACTGTTTCTGCCAGATTTCCATTCAAAAACGCATTGTGGACATCTAGTTGACGCAGAGTCCATGAGTTAGAAACAGCAAGTGAAAACAGCAGCCGAACAGTCGTAGGTTTTACCACAGGGCTAAAAGTATCGAAAAAATCTTCTCCCGCAACTTGATTAAACCCTTTCGCAACCAACCGTGCTTTAAACCGTTCCACCGAGCCATCGGCTTTGCGTTTGGTGCGGAATACCCATTTGCAACCAATTATATTCATGGAAGGAGTCGGTGGTACAAGATTCCAGGTGTGATTATGAAGCAAAGCGTTGAACTCTTGGTCCATGGCATCACGCCATTGTGAGTGACCAACGGCTTGGGAGTAACACGATGGGTCCGTGGTGGTGTGCAGGGCATAGAACTGTTCCCCTGTGCCTTTGGTTTTGCGCCGGGTTCGCATAACATGACCGCCCTGTTGAGTAGGCCCTTTATCAAGCTGAGTGCTTGACGTTGTGGTTTGAGGCACAGTGTCAGATATAGGTGGTTGTTGTATGGGGAGCGGATCAGGTTCCCGAACCAAAGGTGGCGCCATATCTAAAGGAAGAGATTGAGATGGCACAACAACTGGGCCGACCCCGTATGGCGGATCAATTTGAGACACCATGGTATTACCCTGTGCAGTCTGCAAGGAAAAAGGGAAAACACCCTCGTCAAACCGCACATGTCGGCAAATAAAGACATTACATGTGTTTAGGTCCAGACATCGGTATCCCCTAAATGAAACTGGGTAACCTAAGAAAACACAGGGTGAGGACCTGTATTCGACTTTGTGACGGTTATAGGGCCGGAGATATGGAAAACAGCGACAACCAAAGACCCGTAAGAAGGTATATGGCGGATGAGAGTGATGAACACGGTAGTATGGTGACTCAAAATTTAAAACAGACGAGGGTAGACAATTAATGAGATAGGTGGCAGCCTCAAAGGCATAATCCCAATACTGAAACGGAGTTGAACTCTCGGCTAATAGGGCTAGGCCGGTTTCGACAACATGTCTATTCCGCCGTTCAACCCGGCCGTTTTGTTCATGAGTATAGGCACACGATTGACGGTGTATGATGCTTAGGGACTCGAAGACTGTATGGAGTCGGCGGTACTCGCCTCCTAAATCTGATTGGATGGCTTTGATAGAACGCGAAAATTGTTGTTCTACCATCACCCGGAAAGCATCAAAAACTTTATAAATATCTGATTTTAGCCGTAACGGATAAAACCAGCAAAAACGGGTACAATCATCTACGAATAAAATGAAATAACGACATCCCGTAGTTGAAATAATGGGTGACAGACCCCATATATCTGTATAGATTAAATCTAATACATTATTGCTACTTTTTGTAACCCTATCTAAGGTGAACCGAGCTGACTTGCCCATTTGACACGAAGTGCAAACTTGAGACGAACTGGGTTTATTTGGTAGAACCGGGCAGTCTTGAAGAACATGGGCGAGAGCCTGACTATGCGGGTGGCCTAATCTTTGATGCCAAACAGCAGAAGATGCTCTAGCAGACAGGAACGCAGAATGACTACGAGGGATCAGAAGTTTGTATAAGCCGCCCGCTGTGGACCCTTTAAGCAGAATTGCCTGTGTTTTGCAATCCTTCACAAGAAACAAATCCTTGTGAAATTCAAAAAAGACATCATTATCACGAGTAAATTGATACACAGATAAGAGAGGTAAAGATAATTTCGGAACACATAAGACATTAGACAATTTTAGAGTTTGTGAGTGGGAATGGATAACCGAATGACCAACACGGGTAACGCCCAAACCTGTTCCGTTGCCAACCTTCAGGACATCACCGCCCGAATAAGCAGTGGAATGATCTAACATGTGATCATCCGGAGTAGCATGCGAGGTTGCGCCGGTGTCGGGATACCAGGCATCGGCTGCTGTCGTCGCTGAACCATCGCTGGTGTACACGACGTTGGCTTGGGAATCCTGCCGATCGGAGTAACGCCGGAAGCAGGTGACGGCGGTATGGCCGTGCGAACGACAGATTTGGCAGCGCGGTGTTCCAGCTCTGCCACGCCCCTGACCAGCACCGTTGCGTCCGCGACCACCGCGACCTCGGCCATTCGACTGGTGACGGCCACCATTGCCACCCCGACCTCGACCAGCGTAAAACGCCTGGTTTCCCGGAGTCACCGTCGTCGCGTCTGCAGGCAGCAACTCGTCGGAGTGGATAAACTCCTGCGCTTGGAGGTGATCGGCGAGTTGCGGCAATGTCACTGGTGCGCCGCTGACGGTGAGAGACGACGCCATCGCCCTGTATTCCGGCCGCAGCCCGCGTAAAGCGTAGAGGATCTCTTCCTCCGACGATAACGGGCGACCGGCTAAAGACAAGGCTTCCACGATCATCTGCGCCTTCCCCAGATACTCAGCCGGAGAGGAGTTCGCTTGATGCAGCGTCTGGAACTGACCAAGCAATCCGAGACAGCGGGATCGCGAGGAGGAGGCCAGCGCCGACGTGATGGAGGTCCAAACGTCCTGCGCCGTTTCACGGCCGACAGCCAAGTACATTACTTCATCGGTGAGCGATGAAATAATGAGGCTAAGGATTGAGGCGTCTTGCTGAACCCACACATTGTAGGCGGGGTTTGGTGTCGGCGGCGTTGAAGCAGAGGAGCCAGCCGGCGGTGGAGACCCGATAGTGGCCGGCGGGCACGGCGTACTGCCATCCAAGAAGCCGAGCAGATTTTGGCCTTTAAGAAAGGGAATGATCTGCGTCCTCCAGTATAGATAATTACGCGAATTGAGCTTAATGGATATGTGGTGGTTGGCGGTGGTGAGGACGGCGGGAGTATGTTGTGAAGAGGTTGCCGGCGGTGAGAGGGTGGTGGTTACCGCTCGGTCATTGTTGGTGGGTTGGTGAGCCATTGGTTACGGTGATAGGAGAAATTAACGCCTAACACTACTGATACCAGATGAACAATTGAATTATGATTAACCGTAAAACTGAACGATAATACAAGAGTCCTATAAGAGCTAAACACTCCTATTCCCTAGCTAATACAGTATGACTAGGTATACATTTGACTGAGCATAAAATACAAATACTAATAAAGCTGGAAATAATAATATGGTTAATAATGCATATCATTTCATGATAAAACAAAAATTGAAAGTATATACAGTATTGCTTATAATTTTTTTTTTAAAAGATTAAGTAGGCATTTGAATTGGATGTAGAAATGTAATTATATCACTAAAAAAAAAAAAAGCAACTGAATTTTTAAACATTTTTAAATCATGCAATGCACTTCAAATAAAATAACCAATTGCATCGTAGAATTGCTTGTAAACATCTTATCGATGAGGTAGCACTAGATCAGAAGGTTTAGGGCGCGACTCTTGACATATATGTGAAATTTAAAAACAAATAAATTAATAAATTAAGTAAGGATAAGGAGAATTCAACATTGTTTTGATAATGTTTAACATAAACGTATGAGGTGGTATCTTCAAAAAATAAACGTATGAGGTGGCATTAATGTTAGGAATCAACACTAAATGGCCTCAAGAAAGTTAACGTTTTTAAATATTACAAGACATTAGAAATCACTGACTTACATATATGAATAAATAATTAGTTTGTAGTCATTTGTTCCTAGTATGTGGAAGAATAATACCATAGAAAATTGTGAAGTTGTAAGTCATTATTGTTTTCACTATTAAAAATTATATTTGTAACATGGTTTGATGTCAAGATTTATTAAAATGTTTCTATATTTACAAGTTTAAAAAAGAAAAAGATAGGGAGTCAATTATTGTACTGTTTTGTCAATTGAACCTTTTTAAAATAATTTGTTGACATTCAAACTTTTTCCCCTTTTATGTATATTATATTGAGTTAATTACACCAAAAATTTTGTGGTGAAGCGGCATAGTTGTGACCCTCCTAAATGAGAGGTCACAAGTTCAATCTCCAGTGGGAGTGTTGGCTCGTTGTGCTTCAGTCGATTGAGAAAGTATGTATGAACAGAGTCAAAAAAATATTGAGTTAATTCAATTTTTTTTATCATAGATTGATAGGTGACAATCCGTTTTTAATCATTTTTATTCGGATATTCACCTTTGTTCATAGTATTATTGTGACATGACCATTTTTGGTCATTTATCAACAAATCAGTTTAAATATCTTTAAATACAAAGACATTTTGGTATTCAATTATGAATGTTTTCAAAAAAATAAACATAAAAAATATAGCTGTTCAATATACTTTGTATAAAAAAGATTGAAATGTCTTTTTATTTAACGATATTTCAACGATTTTGTTGCTGACCTAGAGGATTAAAATTGGTCCTGTCACAATAATACAAGGACTAAATGAGAATGCTCTAATAAAAAAAAGACTAAAAATAGATTGTCACCTATAAATTTAGGACAAAATGGTATTAATTCTATTATATTTAAGAAGAAAGATAAAATAAAATGAGTGATGCATACTATGCATTAGGATTTTCTTTTTCTTCTTTTATTCAAGGTAGTGTTGACCCTGGTCATGTCAGGGTAATCTATAGGACCCCCAAATCTTTTGTGGTCATAATATATATATATATATATATATATATATATATATATATATATATATATATATATATATATATTGGTGAGATTTGTGGTCATAATATATATATTGAATAGTCAATTCAAAAATAAAGATGGTAAGACTTGGGACTATCAAAGTGGTGCAAATTAACAAAGTATTCCTTTTCCAAAGAAACAGCGATGCCAACACTACAAAAGTACCAAACTAGTAGTACTGTTGTGGCAAATTACTTAATTACCCATGTAAGTCCAATATATATTTTATAATTTCCCACAAAGGGTTCTTATCTTCACATAATCAAAAAGCATACACACGTTGCATTTGAAAGTACCAATAATACAGCATTCATGTTAAAATCTAAGTGTCTAACTCGTTGAATGTTAGCCCACCAGTTTGGTAGATAATTATAATGTTTTAAGTTTGACTTTTTATGATAACAATTTATTGAGAGTTGTTATACTATGAACCAGGATCTACATTCTAAGGTAGACCCTGGTTCTAAATTGTGTATTTAGTGTCAAATTGTAAACTTTTAGCATATAAATTGTGTTTCTAAGTCAAAACACATAAATTGTGTATGTTAACATTGTGTGTTCGTAGTATACAAATTGTGAATATTTAGTATGTAAATTGTGAACATTCACACTGTGTGTTCGTGGTATACAAATTGTGAATTTTTAGAAGATAAATTGTGAACATTCAAAATTTAGGTCCACAGAAATTTTTTTGTTTATTGGCCTTATTGATTTGAACGATCAATTATAGACAAACTAAACTGGTTTACCTCATTGTGATTCTTTGTTAGTTAGGATATATATATTTTAAAAAAAAATCGAATTCCACCTAGAGTACACATTTAAGTATCGATCGCGGACTTTTCCATAAATCAAAGTTAAGTCTAACTCTACCACAAAAGTTAGTTTAAAGGTGAAACTTTGACCCCAAATTAACACCATTCTACAATTTCTTGTGAAGTCGATGTGATACCATATCATTGTTCGATCTTCTTTATATCTTCAAAAAAATACAAAATACACTAATTTCAAAATATATTTTCAGCAAAAATAACAAATGAATTTTATTTTAATGAAAATATCAAACACATATTTCAAACGTGTTTCTTCATTGATCATGTCTCTACCACACAAATCCTAGCTTGGAGAATTCGAGAATCCCAAGGTCGATGTTAATTATTGATTGAGTCCTGGGGCATGGGCCTAATCACAAATTCACAATTCGGCCAGAATGGGGTACGGTGAAAGATTGTACGGTTAAACTGGAATTTGCAGAAAAAGAAGTGATTGAGGTTCAAACTCTATACATGGGCAATTTATATCGTGGATCACGGTGCACAATGCATTGTGCACTCCGTACCAAAATGAGTTCTGTATATTCTAGGTAATCGTTCTGTGTATTCCAGAAAATCATTCTGTGTATTCTAAGCAACCATTCTGTGTATTCATGTTAGTAACATATGTTGTGATGTGTTTGTGCATTTGAAGAGTTCTGTGTATTTTGTGTCAATATTCTGTGTATTCATGTTATTAACACAGATTGTGATGTGTTTGTGTATTTGAATGTTTTTTTTGAAATAAAAACTGCATATATTACTTAATAAGAGTCAAGCTCCAAAACATGAACAAGAGAAGGAAAAGGGACCAATAGAGTGTCCACACGATCAGACTTAAATAAGGCATCCCTAGCAAGGAAATGGGCTACCCTATTCGCGGACCGTTTAGCAAACAAAAAGCTAAGGTTGACAAAGTCAGAAGCTAGTTCCCTAACATCATTAACTAATAGATCAAAGGATGAAAGCATGCTACCAGTCAGAATCCCATTAATCACTTTCAGAGAGTCAGATTCCACTTCCACTTGATCTTCATTCAGCTCTTTCAGCCACTTCAACGCCTCTTTGACACCCATGGCTTCCGCCTCATCAGGTTTGAACAGACCCGGCCATGGTATTTGTCTAGCAGCAACAAATACCCCATGTGAATCTCGTAGAACAAGGCCGAAACCCATCTTCGAATGAGTTGTGTCAAGAGCCGCATCAACATTCAATTTCTTCCATCCATCATTTGGTTTGGACCAAGAATAGTTCGGGCAGCTGAACCAGATGTAGTGCTACCACCTCCATTGGCAAATGACCATTCCTGGAGAAAAGTTTGTGCTCCTCGAACAATAACAGCTGCTGGGACAACCGTTTGATTCCAGACCTTATCATTTCTCGCACTCCACAACTTCCAACAGGTCACAAACAGTAAGCATAACTGGGTATCAGACAAAGTGTTGAACTGGAGCTCCATCCAATCAAATATATTTTGACAGCCTCCGTAAACAATACCCCCTACAATGTCCCAACACTGTCTGGCAAGCTGGCACTGAACAAAAAGATGAAGGGCTGTTTCATCATCCCTAGTACAAAGTTGGCAAATCGAGGGAATCTGGACTCGTCTAGCTCTCAGCTGATCCACCGTCGGAAGGGAATTGGAGAAAAGTTGCCAGAGGAACGCCTTTATCTTTGGGGGCAAATGCATACGCCAAACTTTGGTCCAAAAGGGCACCTGCTGGGAAGTAAATGAACCCTGTAGCTTCTTATAACAACTTTTAACGGAGTAGTTTCCTTGATCTTCATGTATCCAGATTAATTTGTCCTCCTGCTTGTGCTCCACAATGGGAATGCTCTTGATCAAAGCTACATCTTCATGAACAAATAGGTCCTCCAGTAGCTCCATATCCAGCCTGATTTGTCCGTATTTAGCAAATTTTCCACCCTAGCATCTCTCAGGTACTCTGTCATAGGAGTTTGAACAAAAGGACATTCATTATTAGGCAACCAGGGATCATTCCAAACATTAATAGAGACTCCATCACCCACTCTCCATCTTACTCCCCTCTTAATCACACTTTGGGATTCAAAAATGCTACGCCATATAAAAGAAGGGTTCCCCCCTAAATTTGCATCAAGGAAAGAATTGGAGGGATAATACCTAGCTTTATAGACTTTAGCAAATAGGGAATCAGGATAATGAATCAATCTCCAAGCCTGTTTTCCTAGAAGAGCAAGATTAAAGTCCCTTATTTTCCAAAAACCCATCCCTCCCCATTGTTTTGGAACACACAGAGCCTCCCAACACTTCCACCTAATTCCCCTACATCGTTCGCCCTCACAACCCCACCAGTAGGCATTCATGACTCTCTCTATCTCTCTACTCAACTCCACTGGCAGTAGGAACACACTCAGAGCATAAGACGGGATTGCTTGGATAACATTCTTCAATGAAATCTCCCTACCCGCCCTTGAAAGAAATTTAGAAGTCCAACTCTTAATTCTACCCACCACCTTCTCCTTTATGAAACCCAAGATTTCCCTTTTGTTACGGCCAATTAACGATGGTAATCCCAGATAGCTGCCACTCAGATTCCCTTCCCGTATGCCTAATTCCTCACACACTGCCCCCCTAACATCCCCAGACACATTATAACTGAAGGCAATCATAGACTTTGCTAGGTTGACAGACTGACCAGAGGCAACTGTGAAGGACTCAATGACACTTTTCAAAACAACACTCTCAGCAGAGGAAGCTCTACAAAAGATATAACAATCATCCGCAAAGAATAAATTGGAAATAATAGGAGCACCTCTAGCCACCGACACACCATGTAGCAACCCCTCTCGGACTTTACTTTGAATAACATTGTGGAAGACCTCCAACACTAGAATAAACAAATAAGGAGAGATGGGGTCTCCTTGACGCAGACCTCGACCAGGAACAACAACCCCGACTTCCCTTCCCTCAACGAGAATTCTATACTCGACAGTAGAAACAAACTCCCAGATGAATTGAACTATTCGAACAGAGAAACCAAGCTTAAGAAGGACTGCCCTTAAGAACTCCCACCTAACCTTATCATACGCTTTACTCATATCGAGTTTGACTCCAGCAAAACCTATATTCCCCTGCCTCTTACGCTTCAAGTAATGGTTAATTTCATATGCAACCATTACGTTGTCAGTGATAAGCCTGCCCGGGACAAAGGCAGTTTGAGACTCAGAAACCAACAAACCAAGTAAAGGCTTAATACGATTAGCTATGACTTTAGACACAATTTTATAGAGAATATTACACAAGGCAATTGGACGCAGGTCTCCCACAGACTCAGGTTTGGATTTTTTGGGTATGAGAACAATATGGGTGAGGTTCAGATGACTCGGTAACTTTCCAGAAACAAAACACTCATTGCAGAAGTTCAGTAATTCAGGGCCTAAGATATCCCAAAAGCTCTGAAAGAACCCTGGACTTAGGCCATCAGGACCTGGGGACTTATCCGGTTTCATATCAAACAGGGCATCTTTAACCTCTTTCAACACAATCCTCCTAACGAGAATTGCATTATGAGCCTCAGTAACCTTAGGTAAAACACCCTCAAGAATCTGGTTCATGTCACCCCCAACCGGACTCAATAAACGATTAAAGTGCGAAGTAATAAGAGAGTCAAGGTTATTACCTCTCTCAACCCAGTTTCCATCTTCATCCCGTAGCTTGGAAATGCTATTATTTTGTCTCCTCCTTCGGACCGAATTGTGAAAATAAGCTGAGTTCATGTCACCCTCCCGAAGCCAAAACTGTTTAGCTCGTTGCCGCCAGTAATCATTCTGGTGATGTAATGCCCGGATATACTGGGCCTGAGCTTCCTTGAACAGCAATATACCATGCAGGTCCCTTCTTATTTTAGTACTCTCCATACGTCTCCTCCAGTAGGCAAGCCTCTTATCAAAGTCCTTGGCAAAAGATTTACCCCAATTCCAAATTGCCTTCCCACAGCGTTCCACTCTATCAATAAGATCGGAGCCAGAAGACCGGGACCAGTTCTGAATCATAATTTTTCTGCTCGTAGTATCTCGCAACCATAGATTCTCAAATCGAAAGCGCCCCTTCCGTCGAACAGTGTTACTCAGAGTGATTTCAAGAAACAGAGGCATATGATCGCTCTTAGAAACCACGATTGAAACAACCTTCGCAAGAGGGAAGAGCTCGCACCAATCATCCGAGCTAAGGACCCTGTCAAGTTTTGCTTCTACCCAGTTTGAAGTACTGATACCCCTCGAATTTGAAATCCCTCAAACCACTGGTCTCTACTGCTTCACTAAAGCCCTCGATTAATCTTCTTGGTTGAGGATTACCTCCTCTTTTCTCATCATAGTGGAGTACATCGTTGAAATCACCCATCATAACCCAAGGAAGGGTATTCAGAACAGCTAACCGTTTTATAAGACGCCAAGATTCTGAACGGCGGTGTCTCTCCGGACACCCGTAAAAGCCAGTAAACCTCCATGTCACCTCACCGGAGCTTAACCTTACTTCAGCATCAATATGGTTCACAGAGTATGATTTAATATCCACTTCAGTGCCTTCTTTCCATAGAATAGCAAGCCCACCTCTATGACCAACATTGTCAACAGAGAATAGGCCCAAGTATCCTAACCTTTCCTTAATGGGCTGGAGTTTCCTTAGTCCAACAAAAGTTTCAATAAGGAAAACCAGATTGGGCTTCTTAGCATGGACTAGGTCCATTAGAACTTGAACTGTTGATGGGTTCCCAAGCCCACGACAGTTCCAAGATAAACAACTCATTGTTGTGGGCGGGCCTGATTCACAGGTCTCGCCCCTGGCACGTTTTTTGGGATGGATTCGGTCTCATTAAGATCAAAATGGACTGGGCCAGATTGAGGGATTGGGCCCCCAGCCTCCACCCTCCTCCTCTTTTGCTCCACAACCGTCAGCCCATCACTTTCAAAACAATCCTCAACCCTAACAGTTGACACCTCAGCCACGTCCTCTGGTACACTGTCGCAGTCCATATTAGCCAGTGACACGTATTCTCCGCTGGCCTGTACCGTACCCTGCGGATTTGTCCCAGAATCCGTAGTACCAGGTACTACACCTGACAGTCCTTGCTCCGTGCTCCCCACCCCTCGGCCACCCAGAACTGTTCCATTGGTTCGTCCCTGATCCAACACCAACCAACGATGGCCGGCCGCCGGCGACAATCTCCGGCTTGCAGCTCTAATCCATGCACCGTACTGTTTCTCTTCTGTAAGACAGGGGTTCTCATACAGCTTGGAGCAAAATTTCTCCGTATGCCCAATGAGCCCGCATATGAAGCAAAAGTTCGGTAGACGTTCATACCGAAACGAAACCCATGACCACTCACCCCCAGTTCGGCGTATTTTCATTTTGCTCATCAACGGCTTCGTGATATCGATTGGTCGTAGCATTTTGGGGTACAAGCAAATACCCGGAGTATTCCGGGGTTATCGATCCACAGGGAAGCGGGGTATCAAGCACTAGTTACTAATTAATTCACGAGAAGCTATTCCTACGTTAACAATGGGTATTTATCTATAATTATGAAAACAAAATAAATGAAGCAAGGCAAACGGACTTTTATATACAAGAGATTAAGAGCGGGATTTTTGGGTGTCAAAGTGTTTAATCACCTAGTGTCAATCTAAAGTGAAATAATCATTCGGGTTCAACAAGTGTGGATGATTGCAATCTAAAAGGGAAAGATTACTCTCGTAATTCAATCCCAAAACAAGGTAATTGGAATACTCACTCTCGTGAGCTATTCACAACATATAATTAAGAACAAGCAATAAATGGAATACCCACTCTCGTGGGCTATTCACAATTGGAATACTCACTCTCGTGAGCTATTCACAATAAATCCCTTAATCAACATGTCCTCTCTCGAGGTACAAGAATCAAGTGCAATTGTGGGTGCTCTAATTCATAGACAAATTTAGCAATGAAACAAGTAATTAGGATCCTTAACTACAAGCATCAAGAAATTAAGCCACAATTACAACACGAGTAACAAACCCAAATAGATATTTCATTCAAGCAATTCAAGAACTAGGCACATAGGTTCATAAACACTTTTCAATCCAAAAATCCCAAAGGAAAGCTTAGCCTATCATGGCTAAAATAGATTCAACAAATATACAATAAAGCTTTAAAATAGAAAAGAGAGGAAGAAATTCTCCCGAATGATGCCTCCAAGCTCTTCTCTTTGATCTCTCTTCTCCAATTGATTTTTCCTTTCAAGCTCTTTGAGAAGATGAGAGCTTCTCTTTCTTGCTCTCCTTTGTCCAAAATCCGCAGCCAAGCTTCGGGTTTGAAGAGAAAATGAGGCTTTTATAGTGGGTGGAGAATGAGGGGCAAAACAGACATTTCAGAGCAGCAGAAATTTCAGATCTGCGATTTCTCGACGCGTCGAGGACTTTTCTCGACGCGTCGAGATATTCCCGAACCAAAATCTTGGCATTCTGCCAACTCTCGACGCGTCGAGAACTTTTCTCGACGCGTCGAGAATCTGCCTGCAACACGGTTTCGACTTGCAGCCTAATTGTGACCCTTTTCCCTTTTGAACCATACTTTGATGTCTTCATGAGAGTTGTAGCCCTTGAAGTATTCTTTCCAATGGTTCAAGAATCACCTCATTTGGATATTCCTAGGCTGAGATATGGTCCGATTACCGAGGTGTCGCCAGGGTAGCGGGAATTACAACTCTTTAGCTCCTTTGGATTGGCTTTTGCTCCCAAATGGTTCTAATGCACTTCTAAACACATCAAAAACATCTAAACCAAGCATTATACCATTTTAAATATGAAAACAAGGAAATAAGCATTGGACACAACATTTTATCACACAATTTACTATAAACCATACATAAAAACACAAGTAAAATAGGTACAAATGGGAGTGTATCATCGATCAACACACGAATTCGAAGGAACGTTTTCCACCATCCATCAAAGTTGCTCTCATCAACACACACATACCTGCCAACATGGTTGCCAATGGCCTTTGCTATCTTCTCAGAGAAGAATCCATAGGGAAGCTCATGGACTTGAATCCAAAATTCCGCTTTATCAAGCGGCATTGCCAGTGGTGTAACATTCGGCTGCAACTTCGCTAGCACCAGTAAACTCTGTTCATAGGACCATGGTCCATCCGTAAGAATCCTCTGTAAGTCCAACTCATGGAAGAACTGGAATATAAAGCAATTATTTCCAAGATCCTCAACTGCCACGCCTTTGCCCGGGCGCCACACCGCAGCCATTGTATCACGCATGAACGCGAACTTCACCACCTTATCAGTAATGAGTTTCCCAACCAACATTAGGCTAGTATCCCCTAAATGGATAACAGCACCTTCGTCTGGCCCATCATCTGCAATTTCCATGGCCGCACACGCTTCAGCAAGATCATCGAAGGACTCCACGTCATGACTTTCAAGAGAATCCATGGTTGGATTCGTGAGTGGGGATTTCGCCCTCGAGGATTCACCCTGTTGATATTCCATGAAGAGCCAACAACGAGAAAAACACACTTTCCGAAGGAGAGAGGCAGCACAAGAGAGAAAAGCAAGGGAAGCACAGAGAACAGAAGACCACACTATCTGATGGAGGGAGACACACAAGAAAGAAGGGAAAAGAAACGCAGAGAGCAAGAAAAGCTAGCCAAGGAAGCTAGAGAGAGAAAATTCTTGAGAATTCGTCCGTGTGAGAATTCTTTCAGTAATTTTTAAAAACACAAAAAGGAAAAATGTGCATTTGAATGTTAGGAGGATGAATTCTATGTATTTTATGTCAATATTCTGTGTATTATGGACAAACGTTCTGTGTATTCTAGATAATAATTATGTGTATTGTAGATAATGAATTACCTGGAGTCATTCACGTCCGCTAACATAAAAAACGACGTCGTTTCGGACCAGAGTCCACAGTACACTGTGGACCCAACTGTGGACCCTGGTCCACGATATAACGATTGAGTCTAGGCTGCTGGCAGGTGGGTGGACATGATTAATTGAACATGCCAACTACGTACTATTTTTTAGAAAGGACAATATAAAATGCTGCCCTTACCCATTT
>CM008337.1:24429729-24447719 GCA_002525835.2 Ipomoea batatas | reverse complement strand
CCACCAGGGAGCGGAAGAGGCTGGTTCTGCTGCTGTGATATCACAGCCCTTGGCAACAAACCACTATGAGCCACAGTAGCCCGCTGTCTTGCTTCATCAAACTCGGGCTTGCTGAGCAACTTCAATGCAACTGGATCATTTACCCCGTAGTAGCGGTCTTTAATATTCTGCTGTGACAGCTCCCCTGTTTCAGGCATCTCATGCCTATAAGGACACTCCAAACCTCTTATACATTGACCCCGAACATAAAAACTGCAAACATGAGCTCGATTTCTCTTGTAGTATGGGGTAGTTCGTTGAAGCTTCAAAATAGTATCATTTGGACGGACCTTCCCATACGAAGATTCATAATCGTCTATCCCGGCTCTTGCCCTGCGCTCATGCTCCTCACCAAAGTATTCACTCTTTGGAATGGCATCATTGGAATTGATACTAAGCGCAGTGTCTCGGACCTGAACTGGCAATCCATATTCAAGATCCAGAACACAAACTTGGCAAACATTCTTCAACTTGCTGCAGGTTTGACATATCTCAGTTTTCTTGTATCTAGCATCTCGACCTGGCCTCCACCTAAAAACAGTGAAGGGTCGGGTGCAAATCTTGCATTCCTTATCATAATCAGCTTTAGTCATTCGAACGTATGGACTGTCACCAAGACACGACTCACATATAATCGGAAAGTCAGATCGCTCCCATCCCTCAGCTTCAACATCTCTCAATAGCCTATGAGCCATGAACCCGCTGTAACTTTAATCCCACGCCTGGAGTTAATTTATACACGAAGATGCGCTGATGAGAACTGAATTTTGTATTCAATAGACTCCAATATTACAATAATAGAAAACAAGGATATATATACAAGAGAAATCTCAAGTAGACTAGAATTGATAGTCCTAACATGACTCAAATACAATCCTAATAAAGGGCAAATTATTGCATGGACCATGGTCCACACAGCTGTGTGGACCAAAAATAAAAAGTACATTATTTTTGTACTGCAGGTACATTATTTACCTTCAGTACAAAAATAATGTACCCTAAAATAATGTATCTACAGTACAAAAATAATGTACTTTCAGTACAAAAATAATGTACTTTTCATTTTTGGTCCACACAGCTGTGTGGACCATGGTCCATGCAATAATGATTGAACTAAACTAGGGTTGGGAACTCTCTAAATTGTAGAAAATATGTAGAATAGAGTTAATACTCAATATAGTCCTCGACTATAGTGGTTTTACTCAATTTAGTCCTAAGTGACTTTTCGTACTCTATTTAGTCCTCGACTTTAATGGTTTTACCCACTTTAGTCCTCTGTTAAGAATTCTGTTTGTTGGGTGTTAATAACAAGGTTAACATGGTAATTTCATTTTTATTTTATTTTTTATCAAATTAATTATGAATTATATGTCCTAATTTATCTCCCTCTTCTGTATAGTTGATAAAGTTCCGTCATTCCCTTCCTCAGGCCGAAAATTTTTCAATTCGTCATTCCCTATAAGAAAATATTTCAATTTTTAATTTCAAATGTGTACCCAAAAAACCAGGTGACAATTAATTTTCATTTGCCCAAATTCATTCAGAGGTCATACCACGTTTCTAAGCCATGCATGACAGTATTTTGTAGTTCCAAAGTATGCTATGGAAAATGGAATTTCAAATCAGTGAACGATCATACAGGGAAACATTTCATAAGAAAAAGACTCACTGAAATTTATTTTAAACATAGGCATGTAGAAACCAGTAAGACAAATAGCAGGAAACACGGGAGTAGGAGCATGAAAAACCTTGAATAGTCCATTGTTTGTTTTGAAGTTCAGGAACAAATCTCAACCAGACAGGAAATCCTCTGCACAATAATAGATGTTTGAGGAATTATTAAGGTGTGTGTTTGTTGCAAATATATATATAGAAGAGGGAGATAAATTAGGACATATAATTCATAATTAATTTGATAAAAAATAAAATAAAAATGAAATTACCATGTTAACCTTGTTATTAACACCCAACAAACAGAATTCTTAACAGAGGACTAAAGTGGGTGAAATCATTAAAGTCGAGGACTAAATAGAGTACAAAAAGTCACTTAGGACTAAATTGAGTAAAACCACTATAGTCGAGGACTATATTGAGTATTAACTCATGTAGAATATATAGGAGATAGATGGGTCTTGAGCCCATGAGGCAACTTCTAATTCTTATTCTTTTTTCCTTTTCTTTCTTAGATAATTTCATTTTCTTCCAAAACTTGTCCAAAATGTTCCAAAATTCTTCCTTTGCTGCTCCTTGTGGATAATTATATTCAACCCTACCCCTTGGGACAATATAACACACAAACAATTATCAATTTCACTAGGATAAAGAAAATAAGCATCAAAACAACTAAAATAAGCTAAGGGGTGAATTATTATATAAAATAGTAGATATCAAGTTTGCAACGGAATAATAGTACGTAAAGTGCTATAAATAAATTGATCATATATGAAGAGATATATCGCATGCAAAAGTAAACCCAGATGATAAATAAAGAGTAAATAGTAAATGGGTCTGTATGAATCAGGAGGAATTCCTTACTAAAAAGTAAATGTGAATAGTAAGTGAATAGTAAGGAAAAGTAAGTGAATAGTGTATGAATAGTAAATAAGCTCTAGGAAATTGAAATGCTCAGTACATGTACTTGTAATATGAAGACTTATAATAAAATATGCAATGGAATGCTATGCATGCACATGTGTAGGACTTGGAAGACCCAGATGAATAAATCAATAAATGGGTTAGTACGAAATATGCATGCAAGAATAAATATGATGCAAGTAAAGTAAAGAGACAGAGAGATTTATAGTGTTTCGGAGATGGTGTAAGTCTCCTACTCCACTCTCTTCCTTTCACTCCAAGGAATGTTTTCACTATCTTCAATCACCCAGATACAATAGTGAACATTGTCAACCCGACATTTCCCGAGTGTCTCGCTACCTAGCTAGGACTTTTTATCATCCTTATCTTGAGTCATTCACGGAAACAACGTAGTAAGTTTAAAACATATTGTAGGCTGACAGAGTACAAATCTTTCCCTCATCTATATATTAATTCTACACCACCCTTTGCTGATCATCTCTGCTAATTAATTCCACCTTTGATTTCTTAATTTAATGCAATTCAAGATGTCGAGTAACAATAATGCCGATGGATTTTCTTCCTTGAATTCTCCTCCCCTTGTCCAGGCACAACAAAATCATATTTGTGGCATGTGTGGGAGGCGGTTTGATAGCTACCAAGTAGTCTTCGGGCAGATGAGCTGAGGCTCCATGCCATGGTAGCGTTGGGTGGAGATTTTAATTCATAATGGTCAACCACAACGTGCATCGTGTGTGCAATATTTTTAAAACATCTAAATTGACTTTGAGAAAATCATCATTTTGATATTAATCATCAATCAAATTGAAAAAATTATCAAAATAACCCCTCGGTGGATAAAGATGTCCAAGGTAGCATTAGTTTCATTTTTTTCCACAATATACATGCATTTTAGTGGTCGGTGATTTCATTACAAAAGGAGTTTAACCGCTATTAGTTAAAGCATAAAAACTAACCTAACAAAAAAGTGAAATTGAGGTTTTAATATCAACAAATGGATCAAGCAACAATTCATCTATATATATATATATAGACACACACTAGAAGTTACTATTTTATTAACATTACTAGATTAATTGTCAAATCAATATAGATAAATTTATCATTACCAAGTTGTCAAGATGTATTAAGATCTAATTGAGCGCAATTATCAAGATTAGAACCTCAATCATATGGTATGAATTGAAATTCAGTACATAACCTTTATATTATATATTATACAAAATTAGAGGTTGGATGGAAGCCAGTAAAGGGCTAGGTCCATCATTGTTCGGCGGAGGCTAGTATCATGCCTCTCAAAAATGTAACGGCGGTCTATAAGGAAATAAAATTACGTCTTCACTACTAGTTATAACTTTTGGTGTAGTGATAAACACTTTATCCTAACAGAGGTCATTCGAATCTTAATAGCACTTCTTAAATCAAGGCATCATTCATTAAAAAAAAAGATAGTCCATAAATTTTTTTGAGTACTACGGACTCTATTACAATATAGTATCTGTTCATAACTACTTTCTCAACCTAGTAAAGCAAGACTTAGACCCACCCCCTTCCATATGAGAGTGCAACCGGGTGCCACTAGATCACAAGGTCTTGGCAGATAGTCCATAAATTTGAGTATATTCAAATTTTAACTAGCTAATTAACCGCCATGTTCATTAGAGTCGGATGAAGTTCCAATTGAGCTATGTGTGCAGTTATCATATCGGTCGAAGGTTTTTAAGTATAGTTAGTACAGTTTAAAGTGAAACATTTATGTAAAACACTTATGAATTATATTGAAAGCCGTAGAGAACAAAACAATTTTTTTTTCCCTTTCATCTCGTTCTCCTAACTGATTGATAGTGGTAAAAAACAATTCAACATTGTATCAAAATACAATGAGTATTTCAGTTACATATAACCTAAATAAATAAAAGAAAAAAACAATTGAAACTCACATTACTACTAATAATATATTGTCATATCAAGAAATAAACAATAGCATTTGAAATGCATATAGTAGAATCGAAGTATATTATTCATGTAATGTTACAAGTCAAACTTTCTCCAGATCGCCTCTTTAATTATTGGATGTGTAATTTCCCATAAATGAAATGCATATAATATCCAAGAAAATTCCATATTGTTATCACATTTCCAAACAATTTAAGCTATAGATGGATAGTTTGAGAATTGCGAAACTAATACTTTCAATATGTTGATGTTGAAAATTTTAGACAAAAAGGCATTGTAATGGGTCATTTTGTGGTACAAAAAACAGTGAAGTCCACTGTACTATTGATTTGGGTCGGATCAAATTAGATTTAGATTTTTGCCAGTGAGATGAAGAAACCGATATATTATATGCTCAAAATGGATAATGAGTGAATGAGAAATTAATTAACAAAGTAGAGACATTTGAGTTGGAAAAATAGAAATGAGAATGCTAGGAAGAAGCTAGCCCGGCCTTGTCCCACATTTGAAAAGAAAATAGATTTGCACTAATATAAATACAAATCACTGAGTTAAAAAAAAAAAATACAAATCACTTTTTAAGGGAGTTTCTATTGTATAACATATATAAGGCTTATCACACTTTGTCTGGTTGGATGCTAATTTTATTCTTCCTCAGAGAGTATATTCTTGCAAAACGTAAGTGCTTGAATTGATGACTTTCAAAAAAAAAAAAAAGAATTGATGACTTTCAAAAAAAAAAAAAAAAAACCGCACCCAAAATACTTAGTATAATTTTGTCATGTACTACTGATTGGAACACAATAAAATTCACACTATTTAGTATGTCTTTTGTCATGTACTATTGGAATATAATATCACTAGCCTAGAAGGTTGATAGAGTATTTTATAATTTTGTCGTCTTTGTAATGTTCTGCTTACAAAGTTTCACTTTTAAACAATACTGTATTATACACGGGTCAACATGATCTGGAACTAGGTGTATCATCGCATGAAAAGTTGTATTATCCGATTGTATGAAACTAATTAATAAGAATAAAGTATAGTCAAAAGAAGACGAGATAGAGTGAGAAACATCAATCCTTTATTAATCATCCTTCATTATATTCTAATATATAGACAATATACAGAGTTCTTGTAGAACTAATTAGGAGTCTACGGATGAAGATATATTGCAATACTATAATTCTTTTAGTAATGCCAACATATATTTATTTACAACACTCAACAAATTTTGAAAATTTTCATTCTTAACAATAAGTTGCAATACAAAAAAAATAAACAAACATGATATTTATTAAAATCTCATACATATAACACAATGAACAAACATGATACATATAATAATCCCATACATATAATACAATAAACAAACATGATACATATTACAATCTTATACATATAACACAATAAACATGATACCCATTACAAGCCCATACATATAACACAATATACAAACATGATATCTATTACAATCACATACATATAAGTATATAACATATACATAACACACACACACACACATATATGTGATTTGCATGGGTGAAACCAGCATGGGAGCAGCTTTAAGCCGGCGGAGGAGGAAAATTCAGATCAGGCACATGGTAATACTGAGGCTCATTGAGATCCGGCAGTGTGGCAGCTGCATCAGGTTGAGCAAGTGGAGCATTATCTGCGGGAGGGGCAGCTATAGGAGGAGGCGGGGCAGCCGCAACTTGACCACCAACTGCAGCAATTCCAAGTATTGGTGGCACATTGGCCAAATAACCTCTATTGAAAAAATGTGGGCAGACGCTTCTCCACCCACGATTATCATGGAGCCTCATGTGCCCGGAAAGTGCTTGGCGCCTGTTAAACTGCCTCCCACACACTCTACAAATATGATTCTGTTGTGGCTGGGCAGGGGGAGGGGGAGGAGAATTGAAGGAAGAAGAGCCATTAGCATTGTTCCTAGACATCTTGATGAATTGCTTCAAATTAAGAAAACAAATGCTAAATTAATTACTGGTGATGATCAGCCAATGGTGGTGATGAATTAATATATAGAGGAGGGAAATATTTTTTCTTTGCTAGCATACAATATAATATGCCTAAGCCTTCTACGTTTTTTTCATGAATAATCAAGACTAGGATGACAAAGATGAACTAAGTAGCTTTAGTTCCATGGTTTTCATTCTCTTTGTTTTTTTCACAACATATATGCATTATTTTTCTGTGGTCGGTGGTGTCTTTACAAAAGGAGTTTACCGGCCTCAACCAAAAAAGTGCAATTGTGGAGTTAATATCAATAAATTGATTAGGCAACGATTAATTTAAATTACATTTTTTATTAAAATTATTAAATTAATTGTTAAATCAATATAGTTAAATTTATCATTACCATTCTATCTCGATATATTAAGACATAATTGCTTACAATTATCAAGATTAGAACCTCAATCATAATGTATGAATTGAAATTGGAGTTTATAACCTCAATATATTATACAAAATTAGAGGTTGATTCAACATATTAGTAACACTTTTTAAATTGAGGCATCATTCATTTAAAAAAAAAAAAAGATAATTCATAAATTCCAACATATTCAAAATTTAATAAGCTAATTAACCGTTATGTTCGTTAGAGTTGGTTCGACAATGTTCCAATTGAGTTATGTGTGCAGTTATTCATATCAATCGAAGGTTATTAAAGACAGTTAGGTTAGTATTGTTTAATTAAATTGTGACATTTATGTAAAACACAAATGAATGAACTGTGGTTGAGAACAAAATAATTTTTTTTTTCCTTTCATCGCATTCTCCTGATTGGTAGCGGTAAAAGAAATTCAATATGGTATCAAAATACAATGAGTATTTCAGTTACATGTATCCTAAATAGATAAAAGAGAAAAAACAATTGATACGCATGTTACTACTAATAATATATGGCCTTATCAAGAAATAAACAATAAAATTTAAAGTACATGTAATAGAATCGAATATAATATTCATGTAATGTTGTTACAAGGGAAACTTTTTCCAAATTACCCCTTCTAGTATTTGTTGTGTAATTTCCCATAAAACAAATGCATATAATATTCAAGAAAATTCCATATTGTTATCACATCCCCAAATAATTTAAGCTATAGATACGAAAGACCAAGAGCTTATAGAGTTATTCTATCATTATCCATTTTGAGCATATAATAGATCAATTTCTTCATCTCGCTAACGAAATTTCAAATACAATTTCACCCGACCCAAATTAAAAATAGACCTCACTGATATTTGTATGTACTGCGAAATTACAACTTACAATGCTTTTTTTGCTAAAATTTTCTACATCAACGTACTGCCAGTATTAGTTTCACTAGTCTCAATTCTCTCAAACTATCCATCTATAGCTTATTTTTTTTAGGAATGTTATAAAAATATGAAATTTTCTTGAATATTATATGCATTTGATTTATGGGAAATTACACAATCAATACTAGAATGGGCAATTTTGAAAAAGTTTGCCATGTAACATTACATTAATATTATACTTCAATTCTACTACATGTACTTTAAATTTTATTGTTTCTTTCTTGATATGACCATATATATATTATTAGTATTAATGTACGTGTCAATTTTTTTTCTCTTTTATTGAGGTTGGTTTTAGATGATTTAGCTAATGGCGGGTAAACTCCTTTTGTAAAGAAACCACTGACCATGGAAAAATAATGCGTATACGTTATGAAAAAAAAAGACAAGAAAAACATGGAACTAAAGCTACTTAGTTCATCTTTGTCATCCTAGTCTTGAATCGTTCATGAAAACAACGTAATAAAAGGCTTAAGCATATTATATTGTATGCTAGCAAAGTACAATGGCAAATTAAAGTACAAATCTTTCCCTTCTCTATATATTAATTCCCCTCCCATCATCACTAGTAATTAACTCTGCATTTGCTTTCTTAATTTGAAGCAATTCAAGATGGCTAGGAATAATGTTGATGGCACTTCTTTCGTGAATTATCCTCCCCTTGTCACAGCAAAATCATATTTGTGGCCTGTGTGGGAAGCGATTTAACAATCGCCAAAAACTATTCGGGCACATGAGGCTCCATGGTTGCCGGGAGTGGAGATTTTAATACATAATGATCGATGGCAACGTGCATTATGCGTGCATATATTTTTAAAACATCTAAATTGACTTATAGAAAACAATCATTTTGATATTAATCATCAATCAGATTAAGAAACTTATCATAATGGTCTGATAAGCACCAAGGATAGCACTTATAAGGGGTCTTTATTAGATTAAAATCGCATCGTTTTGGCATCCATTTGCAACAATTACATGCATTTCAGCTCAAATGCGATTAATTTCCTCTAACAACATTTCTAGAAAGAGTTTTGAAGCATTTCAGAGGATGGAAAAGGATTTGAAGCCAAAATGAAGCAAAAAGATGAACAAGCCATCATGCAGTAACGCCCCACGCCCAGTCACACGCGTGTGAGGGGGCGTGGAATCATTCCAGAGAGCCCCCACGCCACTCACACGCGTGTGAGCACTCGTGGTCGGGCCAAGGGTTATTTTGGGAAAATTGTCCCTTTTCTTTGTCACCTATATAAATCCCTTTTGTCCAAAACCTAGAGGAGGAACTTAGATAAGAAAATTGATAGAATAGGATAGTTAGATCTAGAGGGTTTTCTCCCCTCTTGGGGGAAAATTCCTTTCATTCATAGATAAAGTAGATTAAGGGCAAGAAGGAAGATTGGGATTCAAGATCAAGGTTGTAAGGCCCCCTTTTCCAAGGGGTGGTAACCATTCTCTTTAATTTCTAATCTATTACTTGTTTCTTTGAATTTCCTTTCCCTTTCTTGTTTCTTATTATGTTAGAGTAGATTAGATAGGGGATTGGTGGCCCCATGGTAGATCTATGCGGATGTTTAATATTATTGTTATAATTTGTGAATTGCTTGCTTGTTGGATGTTGAACTTGTGTGGATGATGTTCTTTAAGCTTTGTGCCTTTTGTGGCCACATTAGGTAGCAAACCCAAAGGAAGTGAGTGTGTGCGCAATAGCGGCCACTCACGAGTCTCACTCACCCACATCTCCGCTCTTAGTTCGAAAGAACAAGATCCGAGAGGAGTGGTAGACAAAGTGTTTGATGAAATGCCCCAACCGAATGAGGATGTGGGAGTCCAAAGTGTGACGCCACTTGGTAGTGTGCCATGAACTCCCTAGTCTATTCCGCAGTTTGCATTCATAAAACCATCCAAAGATAAACCATATAGAAAAGCCTAAAGCCCCAATCTCCACTTTTACTTTTCTTTACTACACACAACCTTTATCAACCTCCCCCTTACCAATGAATCCAACTCCTAGCTATTCCCGTAACTCTTTTCCTTCAACATCTTGGATGCCATCACACTCATTCGGTTCCCATTCGCCATCCTTGAGAGACACGACACTCGGGGAGTTTAACTCTTCGTTTTACCACCTACACTTTCACCTTCACTTCCACTATACAATCACCATTGTCATGGTCTTTCGACTACCGTAGTAAAAGCATCACTTAGAGTGTGATCAAGATTTTATATTATATACTTCAATTCAAAATCCCTTAAAAAGGGAATTGTATTTATACTAGTTCAAATCCATTTTTCTTTCTAATGTGGGGCAAAGGCTTCTTTTTAGGCTTCCCATTTCTATTTTTCCAACTCAAATTTGTATACTTTGATAATCAATTTCTCATTTACTCATTATCCATTTTAAGTATAAAATATATCTATTTCTTTGTCTCATTTACAAAAATTCAAATCCAATTTGATAGGGCACAAATTGATAATGAACCTCACTGATATTTGCACCACAAAATGACCACTTACAACATCTTTTTGCTAAAATTTATAACATCAGCGTATTGTTAGTATTAGTTTCACCAATCTCAAACTATCCATGCATCTATAGCTTAAATTGTTTGGGAATGTGATAACGATATGAAATTGCCTTGAATATTATATGCATTTGATTTATGGGAAATTACATAGACAATACTCGAAGGGGCAATTTAGGAAAGGTCTACTTTGTAACATTACATGAATAATATACTTCAATTCTACAACATGTACTTTAAATTGAATTGTTTATTTCTTGATATAACAATATATTATTAGTAGTAATGTGTGTTTCAATTGTTTTTTCTTTTATCTATTCGGGGTAGATATTACTAAAATACTCATTATATTGTATTTGATATCATGTTGAATTTTTTATACCACTACCAATCAGCTAGGAGAATGAGATCAAAGGAAAGAAAAAATTGTTTTCTTCTCTACCGCTTTCAATTCATTAGTGTTTTACATAAATATGAATAACTACACACATAACTCAATTGGAACATCATTCAGCCGACTCTAACGAACACGGAGGCTAATTAGCTTATTAAATTTTGAATATGCTGAAATATAATTTATGAATTATCTTTTTTTTTTCAATGAATGATGACTCAATTCAAAAAGTGTTATTAAGATTTGAATTGAACTCTATTAGATTCAAGCGGCTTACCACTACACCAAAAGTTATAATAAGTCGAAAAGATGTAACTTTATTTCGTTATATATCGCCATCACATTTTCGAGAGACATGATAGACGCCAAAAGTATCTAACTTTTTGGACTAATTAAGAAAGGTTATTGCCAAACAAATGCCTTAAAAGACTCAATCTATAGTATTTTTACGTGAAGGTGCTAACAATTGTAAAAGTGCTTTGCGTGGTATGTTTTAAAGGATTTTAACAGGTTTGAAGAATTAGATTAACCAAGGAAGACATGTATGGCGAAAGAGGAACAAACCCGACCTTGGTGCACGCAAAGACCAAACCCGAGCCAGCAGATGAAACGAAGACAAGGGAAATTTTCCCGTCCATGCCTCATTCACGCGTGTAGCACGCATGGATGAATTCTAGTAGGTCTCCACGTGTGCCTACATGCGTGAAGGCCGCGTGAACACAACACCAGGATCCTGTGCGAAGTTTAGTATAAAAGATCATTTTCAGCTTGGAGGAGGGGACTTTTCATAATTTTTACTTCTCATTTTTAGATTAGGGTTTAGATAGAACTTGGAGAAGGAGGAAGGAGAGGATTTTGGATTGCCATTGTTTACATATCATTTTGGGCATATTCTTCCCTTACCTTTATTGATTTCTCTTTGAATCTCTTTATTGAATCGTTTCTTCCTTTGATTTCATTTGCATTCTCTATTGCTTTTGTTATTACATCTTGATCTTGAAAAGCTATGATGTTTATGAAGCCCATGAAGGGCTAGATTTTAGGATGAGGGCTAAGATGGATGAAGTTTTTGTATTCATGATTTGAAATGTTTATATGAGATTTGATTTCCTTTGATTTGCTGAAATTGTGTGTATGTTTATGATTGTTCTTGTTGGATCGAGGGCCCCGATCCCTTCAAGGGTCTAGGATCACCCATTTGGCGAGATATCGCAAATGGGTGAGAGCCCACTGCTCACATCTCCCGCTCTCAATCTGAGAAGATGATGTCTGGAGGGAACTCGTAGGCAAGGTGTTTGATAGAATTCCCCAATCGACTGAGGATTGGGAGCTTGAGTGTGACGCCACTCAGGAATGTGTTCTGCGCTTCTTCTGTCAAGTCAAAAGGGAAAACCAAGCCTCTCTTGTATGAAATGAAGCAAACTCCAATAAATCCTAGCCCCATCCGTTCTTTCTTTCTTAGTGAATCCTTAGTTTACCCAACTTTGTGTTGCATAAGCAATGATAGATAGGAAGCTTGTACTCTCCAATTTGTCATCCTCGTGAGATCGACACTCGGGGAGTTTAGACTCTTCGTTTTAACACATTCATTTCACAACCCCTCACTGCAAATTACACACGTTCAAGACAGCAGGGTGTTAGGTTTGACTCTTCACCGACCCAAACATTTATACATAACCATGGTCTATATAGCTGTGTGGACCATAAATAAAACGTACATTTTTAATATACTAAAAGTGCATTATATTATGTGTGTATATAAAGTATATTATTTAAAAGTACATTATTTGAGTACTGAAAGTACATTATTTTATATACTATTAAATATTGTACATTCAGTACAAAAACAATGTAATTTTAATATATTAATAATTAATAATTCATGTACTTGGTCCTTTACCGGTCTATGTCTAACAACCTCCAATTTTGTATAATAAATTAAGGTTATGCACTTGATGAATTTCGTACTTGATGGAACGTATGCTACCTTGGACATTTTTATCATCCTCGTCTTAAACCATTTACGAAATCAACTTATAGTAGGCTTAAAGATATTGCACCCTAGCAAAGTACAAATCTTTCCATCTTTGATCATCATTGGTAATTAATTCATCATTTGCTTTTCTAATTTGAAGCAATTCAAGATGTCTAGGAATAATGTTTTTTTTTTTAAACGTCTAGGAATAATGTTGGTTGCACTTCTTCGGTGAATTATCCTGCCCCTACCCCGCCACAACAAAATCATATATGTGGTATGTGTGGGTATCAGAATAACAGATGCCAAACACTCTTCTGGCACATGATCGAGGCTCCATGGTAGTCGGGGCTGGAGATTTTAATATATAATGATCGATGACAACGTGCATCATGTGTGCATGTATTTTGAAAACATCTAAACTGACTTAGAGAAACGATCATTTTGATATCAATCATCAATCAAATTGAGAAAATTGTTAAAATAGCCCCTCAACTACCACAGTAAAAGCATCTCTTCGAGTGGATTCACTTTTTGGTTTTGGTTTGGATTTAAAATTGATCTAGTTAATTAGGTAATTATTCTAGGAACAATGGTGATGGCTCTTCTCGATCACTTGAATTCTCCTCCTCGGCCTGCCACAACAGAATCATATATGTGGCATGTGTGGGAGGCGGTTTAACAGCCACCAAGCACTCTTCGAGCACATGAGGCTCCATCATAGCCATGTGCGGAGAGGAGCCTTCCCTCCTTTTGTTCTCAATAGAGGTCATCTCACCAATGTGCTACCACTACATGGAATTGCAGCTCGCGACGGTCAAGTTGTGGCTATCCAACCTCCTTCTATAGCAACCCCTCCCCCAGATAATGCTCTGGTGGCTTAACCCAGAGTAGCTGCTGCTCTGCCAGATCTCAATGAGCCTCAGTATTATCGTGTGCCTGATCTGAACTTTCCTCCACCTGCTTAAAGCTACTTGCATGCATGCATATGTATGGGATTGTAATAGATATCATGTTTGTTTATTGTGTTAGTTATATGTATGGGATTTTAATAGATGTTATGTTTATTTATTGTGTTATATGTATGGGATTTGTAATAGGTATGATGTATGTTTATTGTGTTATATGTATGAGATTTTAATAAATATTTTTTTTAATGTTTTGTATTGCAACTTATTGTTAAGAATGAAAATTTTTAAAATTTGTTGAGTTTAATTTAATGGGAATTTTCAAAACAAGTGCAACAACTTAAAAAGTCTTCCCGCACATGAGTCTCCATGGTAGCCGACAGTTCGGTGAAGATTTTAATATATAATGATCAATGGCAACGTGCATCATGCGTGCATGTATTTTAAAAACATCTATATTGAGTTAGAGAAAATGATGATTTTGATAAAAATTATCAATCAAATTGAAAAAATTATCAAAATAGTCTATCGACTACCATAGTAAAAGCATCACTCTGAGTGGGTTCACTTTTTGGTTTTGGTTTGGATTTAAAATTATTTTACTTAATCAGTTAATTAAATTAATTTTAGGTAGGTGATGACTTTTTTATATTTTTTAAACGTTTGGCAATTGGTTTAATTCGGTCTTTTTAACCAAATTAAATAATTAAATTACGTTAAAGTTAACCAAAACATGAACTTTGCAAATATTGTATGTATAGTTTATTTAGTTTTGTATAAATTAATTATTTGTTTTAATATACCTGACCTTAATATAATTATGCCCATTACTGTTTATGTGAATAATGGTTAATTCACTTGAGGAAAAAAAAAATAATTGCTTATATAAAATTGAAAATTGATCCATTTATGATTTGAACCATTTGTATATAATAATATTTTTGGAGTCTAAGTAATACTTAATTAGATTACATACAATGTACTACTTCATAATTGATGTCTGATTTAGAATGTCAAAACTTAAAGAGTATTTGAAAAGTAGTTTTTCAACGTAATGTGATGGATGCGAGTGAGGCGGTGTATAGGTGAGTGAAGAGTGTCGTCCTCTAGGAAGGCGTAAGGGAATTGGCAAGCAAGTGGATTAAGCACAAGGGCTAAAAGTGTTTGAAAGCTAGTCATAAGCAATTGTATGTGTGAATCATGCTAAGAACAAAACAATTAATGCAAAAGAGTATAAAACAATCAAAGGGAAAGGGGATTCGAATCAACTTATCAAGCATGCTCACCCTCGATTTCTTATGGTCCTAGGACTTGACAACTCTCATTAGACACGATCGAGACAAGACCACTAGTGCCAATGCCACTCTCATGGACAATGACCTCTCTCCCATGCCTTAGCCTTATTCTCATAATAACTAGGCTAGAAGAGGCAATTCTTCAAACACTTGGTGGGCCTCTTGCCTTCCAATCTCCCTTTTCTCAAAGGTGAGAAGGAAATGTGAATAGTGAGGGCTTAGTACACTCCCTACTCTCGTAGGTGAGTGTTCTTATCCTAATATTCTAGTGCAACCGGATCCTAGTTGGCGAGTCAAGACAAACATCCCAATCCACAATCAATCATCAAACAAGCATTATCTAACCCTAGGTTTAAGAAATTAGAGCTCAAGGGAGATCATGCAATACTAATTGATTCAAATCCTCAAAAAGATCTAGCTACTCATGGCTAATATTGAAATCAAAAAGCAATTGAATTAATCAAAGCAATAGAATCAAATCAACAATTAAGAATTGAAATGCAAGAATAGGAATTGAAACTTTACTTGAATTTGAAGTAGAATTCTTGAGTAAACTTGATCAATACAAACTTGAAGTGTGAATTCCTCTCTAAATCTAGCTATGTAACATGAAATTGGATTGCAATTGAGCTATGGAATTAAGAGAATTTGAGAACTAAAACCTAGAGAGAGAAATATTCTAAAGTGGAGTGATGATCTATGATTGGAAGTGTTGATGTTCCCCTGAAAATTGGTTCTCTCATCCTTTTAAACAAGTGAATAACCGCCAAAATCCCGGGATGGACGCCAGGCTGGACGCGCGTCCAGGGGCGCGTCCAAGGTGTGCCTCGCGTCCAGCTTTGAAAACTTCAGAGACTTGATTTTTGGACGCCACCTTGGACGCGCGTCCATGCCGCGTCCAAGGCAGGCGTCTGTTCTGCTTTCTGAACTTGAGAGAGTTGAAATCTAGACGCCGGCCTGGACGCGCGTCCAGGGCCGGCCTCTGTTCTGCTATGGAAACTTCAGAGAGTACATTTTTGGACGCCGGCCTGGACGCGCGTCCATGGGTGCGTCCAAGGCCGGCTTTTGTTCTGTTTTCAAATCTTCAGAGGGTGAATATTTGGACGCCAGCCTGGACACGCGTCCAACCCGCATCTAAGGCCTATTTCGTCCTCCAACTTCGGCTTGTGCATTCTTCTCCAAAATATCGCCATTTCCTGTCTTTAAACACTTCTTTTTACCTACAAAACGATTGGCAAAGTGTGGAACGGGGTCCGATGACAACATAAAGCATTCTAATGGAATTTAGGACCAAATCAATCATAAAAGCCATGAATTGTGCACTAGATGATTCAAGAATAACCTTATAAAGATGGCATCTTTTACACTTATCAGCATTCTATAACTGCTCAATCATAGCAGACCATTTGCAATATGAAGAACCAAAAGGTTATATCTACCAGCTAAATGGACCACAAATCCCAGGGTGAAGGAAAAAGAAAAGAAAATTAACACCCAGCTAGCTAGGCAAAGTGTGATCAAGCTTTTATGTTGTATACTTCAATTCAAAATCCCTTTAAAAGGATTTGTATTTATATTAATGCAAATCTGAGACATTTTTCTATCCAATGTGTGGCAAGGGCTTCTAGCCTTTCCATTTCTATTTTTCCAACTCAAATGTGTATACTTTGATAATCAATTTCCCATTTACTTACCATTTTGAGCATGCAATATATCTATTTCTTTGTCTCATTGATGATAATTCAAATTCAATTTGACCAGACCCAAATTGATAATAAACCTCATTGATATTTGTATCGCAGAATGACCACTTACAACGTCTTTTTGCTAAAATTTCCAAATCATCGTATTGTCAGTATTAGTTTCACCAATCTCAAACTATACATGCATCTGTTAGACCATATTATTATTCCCTCTTATTATATTATTTGTATTTTATGTTCAGTCAATGTAATACCTAGTCAATAGTGTGTTAGCTAGGGAATAGGGAGTTCAGCTCTTATAGGACTCTACTATTATCATTCTGTAGACGGTTAAGCAATACAATCAATTGTTCATCTGGTATCAGTAGTGTTAGGCGTTATTTTCTCCGCTCACCGTATTCTATGGCTCACCAAACTTCAAATCCCGAATGTGCGGTTACCGCTACCCTCTCACCGGCGGCACCACCCACTCTCGCCGTTCTCACCACCGCCAACCACCACATATCCATAAAACTCTCCTCCCGTAATTACCTATACTGGAGGACTCAGATCGTTCCTTTTCTGAAAGGCCAGAATCTTCTTGGCTTCTTGGACGGCAGTACGCCATGTCCACCGGCGACAATCGGCTCTCCCTCGCCGCCAACTCCGAACCCCGCCTACAATGCCTGGGTTCAGCAAGATGCCTCCATTCTATCCCTCATCATTTCGTCGTTAACGGATGAGGTAATGTACCTCGCCGTCGGTCGTGAGACGGCGCAAGAGGTTTGGACATCCATTACGACGGCACTTGCATCCTCTTCCCGATCGCGTTGCCTCAGCCTTCTTGGTCAGTTCCAGACGCTGCGGCAAGGGAACTCCTCTCCGGCGGAGTACCTCGGTAAGGCGCAGATGATCGTGGAGGCATTGTCTCTCGCCGGGCGTCTGCTGTCGGCCGAAGAACAGGTACTGTATGCGCTGCGAGGGTTACGCCCGGAGTATCGCGCTATGGCGTCTTCCCTCACCACCGGCGGCGCTCCTGTCACGCTGCCGCAGCTAGCCGATCACCTCCAAGCCCAGGAGTTTATACATTCAGATGACTTTCTACCTATAGAGGCGTCGATGGCATCCTCGGCGTCGCAGGCCTTCTACGCCGGTCGTGGTCGTGGTGGCAATGGTAGACGCCACCAGTCGAACGGACGAGGGCGTCATGGACGTGGCCGCAACGGGTCTGGCCAGGGACGAGGCAGAACCAGAACTCCACGGTGCCAAATATGTCGAT
>CM008337.1:24405587-24419750 GCA_002525835.2 Ipomoea batatas | reverse complement strand
TTTTTTTAAAAAAAAATTGGCTATTGGTTTAATTCAGTTTTTTTTAACAAATTAATTAAATTACTTGGAAGTTGACCAAAGCATGAATGAACTTTCCAAATATTAGCTTCTTTTTTTTTTTAACGAAAATTTTTTTTATTACCGTCTAGGAGTAGCAAACTCCCGAAAATCATAGAAGAGAGCAACCTAGACCGAATTTGGCAAAAAAATAAACAAAAAATACAAGAGAGGTGTAGAACAAGACAAATGATGATGTATCCTTTTGGGTGAGTGGAAGGGTAAGAGGGTATCCTTACACAGAATATCGTTCTCACAAGGATTGGCGATAGGAGTAGAGCTTTAGCGTTCCAAACATAAGATACTAATGTTCCTCAAGGAAATCTAGCCAAACCGAATGGTTGATTTGGCTACAAACACTACAAAAAAACGCCGAAATAATGACGGATTTAGCGACGGATTCATTCCGTTGCTAATTTAACGACGGAATAGGGACGGTTTAGTGACGGATTTACTTATTTTTAAAAAATTGAAGGTTAGTGACGGATTAGCGACGCGATTTTGCAACGGAAATATTTTGTTGTTAACTTCGAAGCTAATTTTAGCGGTAAATTCTCGCACATTAAATTGCGACGGATTAGCGACGGACTAGCGACGGATATTTCGCGGGCTCATTTCATAATTACTTTTGCTACAGATTAGCGACGGATACAAAATCCGCCGCTAGAATTTTAAGCTGGATTATTAGCATTGCGACTGTAGCGACGGATTTGAGGTTCCGTCGCTATATATATAGCGACGGGTCCTTAAATCCGTCGCTACGATTGCTACGTTCATTTATGTTTATAAGACTAGCGACGGATTATAGTATCCGTCGCTAGTGTAGCGACGGATACTATCATCCGTCGCTAGTCGTATGATCCCGCGTATCTTATAATTCATAAAACTAGCGACGGATTATAGTATCCGTCGCTAGACTACGATTAGAGTTGAGGAAATGATGAAGCTTGAGAATGACATACCTCTCATTTTATGTCAACTTGAACGTATATTTCCACCTAGTTTCTTCGACTCCATGGAGCATCTTCCAATCCACTTAGCTTATGAAGCAAGGATTGCTGGTCCAGTTCAATATAGGTGGATGTATCCATTTGAGAGGTATGAGTTGTTTTAGTTGTTTATATGTTTCCAAACATATAATAAAATTGTCACTTATATATGTCAATTTTATTAGATACCTTCGAAAATTGAAAAATAATGTCAAAAATAAAGCGAAGGTTGAGGGCTCTATATCCAATGCATATTTGGTGGAAGAAGCATCATCGTTCTGCTCATATTATTTTGAAGACCATGTTAGCACGAAACACAAAAATGTGCCTCGAAATGCGGATGGTAGTGAATATATAGTTGATGAACATGAAGAAACTCTTTCTATATTCAAGTATTCGGGTCGAGCATTTGGTAAAGCAAAAGTGAGATATATGACAGATGAAGAGTATAAAGCTGCTCAAACCTATGTGTTATTAAATTGTTCAGAAGTGGAGCCATTTATTGAGTAAGAATTCACTTCTGTTCAATTTTTCTTATGCAATGTGTTATAAATATTAACCCATTTATTCTTTTAAAGGGTTTATATTGAGGAGTTAAAGAGGAGTCAACCAAACATTTCCAGTACTACCATCGATCGTAAATTGGAAAATGAATTTGCAAAATGGTTCAATGACTATGTAAGACTTGTATATTATGTATATTGAGCTTCAAATTGTTTAACACACTTTAACACTTATATTATTTACTATACAGGCACATGATCCTTCAAACAACATTTCAAACAAATTTATAAAGGATCTTGCAAAAGGGCCACTAAGATCTGTCAATACCTATTCAGGGTATTATGTAAATGGTTTTAAATTTCACACCATCGGTTATGGTGGAGCTAAAGAAACAATGAATAGTGGAGTTTGCATAAAAGGTATAAACTATAGTGTAGATGAAAGTGATTATTATGGCCGATTGGTAGAAGTTGTACAAGTTGAGTACCCTGGCTTACCAATCAAGAGGACAATATTATTCAAGTGTGAGTGGTTTGACCCCACAAGTGTTGGCATGAAGGTTCATCCCAAGTATAAACTTGTTGAAGTTAATCATAAGCGTAGATTCAATCGCTATGAACCTTTCGTTCTAGCAATGCAAGCTGCTCAGGTTTATTATTGTACATATCCAAGTTTGCGTCGCGACAAGCTTGACTGGTGGGCTGTTTGCAAAATTAAAGCGAGATCTAATGTAGAGATTCCTGAATCATCTATATCTGCTGAAGAATCACTAATACCTGCACCATTTCAAGAGGAAACTACTGACAATCATGATCTCGTTTAAATAGATGAAGACCCATTGCATTTAGATGATCCAAACGGTGGGGTGATAGAACTTGATGGCGAACATGGTGATATCGAAGATGAAATTGAGTTAGAGGAAGAAATAGATGACTCAAGTGGAGATTCAGTAATAGGAGATAGTGATAATGGTACTGATAGTTAGTGCATAGTTCAGATAGTAAATGAGCATGTAATAGCTATATGTTATTTAACTTTATTTTTTTTATTTTAGATGACACGAGGTGGTAGTGTTGGAAGCACAAGAGGACGTGGACGAGGTGCACCTCCTCTTGTGGAACCTATTGTGGCACCTCCTCGTACTGTGGTATCTCCACCTGTTCAGTCACCTGCTTCTATTGGTTCACCATCTGACTTGTCGATTCCATCACCATCAAACTCTACTGCTCCACCTACATCCTCATCAGTTGCTGGATCATCCACTGGTTCTGATTTGACTATTATTCATGTAGAAGATGGGAGGTAAAATGTGTTGTTATGTTAACATTTATGTATATATTTTTTTCATCCTTATTCATCTCTTATATATGTACAAGTTGATACCTTCTCACACATGTTCAAGTACAATGACAAAAATATTCACGAAAATGATCCATCCTAATGGATATACTTGGAAGAATGTGCCTATTGAGTACAAGGATTTATACTTTGAGGAATTTAAGGTAAATTCATGATATGACTTTGAGAATATTTGGTTAATTCTTAAAGCTAGAATGTTATTAAATTTTGATGAATTTGTGATGTTACAGAAATTTTACAAGTGGGATGAGTCTATTGAAGCTCAAGTTCGCAAAGCTTTTTTAGCACAAGCAGGCCTACGCTATGCAGATATGCTCTCCAAATTCAAGACCAAACGAACTTCAACTGGGAGGCCAGATTGTGTAGCTGAAGAAACATGGGCCATTTGGGAGGCATATTGGGATAGGCCTGACATGAAAGCGAAATCTGTTGAGGAATTGTTATGTGTGTTTTTACTTGTTTTACTCTTGAGGAATTGTTTAACCAAATGTTATTTTGAGTTACCTATTCTAGTTTCTGTTGTGTCATTAAATGCACTGAATTCAATGAATAGTCAGCCTTGTAGTTTATTAGTTTGATGACATGTATTTTTCTACTACACTTGTTGTTTTGAAGGTTTTTTGGTTTGTTTGATGAATGTGGAATTGAATGTGGTAACAAATGCATAGAATGTAAGAGCATGAGAAGTATCATTTAATGACACAACAGAAACTGTTTTATTGTTGATGTGATGGCTTTAAGGCTATGTGATCGTATGTTTGGCTATGTGATGTTGATCTTTGAAAGTATCATTTTATTGTTTTTGCTTGTTTAATAGCGAGAAGAACTTCAAAAAGAGCCTAATCTGTTTGAGTGCTTTGCCCAAATGCACAAAAAGAAAGATGGTATGTTTGTTGATGAGAGGTCAAAGATGATTGCTGTAAGTATAACTTAACCAATCATATATTGTTAAATAGATAAATTCTTATATGCCATTGTATACTTATTTTATTGTGTATACTAATTGTAGGAACAAGTACAAGCACGCCATGATATTGCAACGCAAGAAGCTGAAGACTCAACTGAGTCACCAAATATAAACATGTCACAGTTGTATGTGGATGTTGTTGGCGGGGCAAAAAAACAGCGCATTTATGGCCTAGGGACTAAGGGATCCTCATTTATCAATGGGAATAGTTGTGGTTCATCTGCTACCTCACAACTTCATCAAGATGCAATGAAAGATATGATGAATCAACAATTAGAGACCATGCGAGTTGACATGGAGGCTAAACTACAAGCTGAGATGGATGCTAAACTACAAGCTGAAAGAAATCAAATGCAGACTCAAATGCAGGCTCAAATGCAAACTCAAATACAGACTCAAATACAAGCTCAGATTACAAGTTTGATGGATGAGTTGCGTCGCAATGGTATTCTATCCACTTCTATGCCACTACCTCCTCAGCAAGCTGAAAATTCTGTTAATTCAAATGATGAAAACCTAGGAGATGATTAGATTATGTGTATGAGTATGAATGTTATTTATTTCTAACGATAGATACTTGATACTGTTTCTAACTATATTACTCTACTTTTGTTATTGTGTTATGAGTATGGATGTTTTGAGATAATATATTTTATAATTATATTATTGATGTCTTATATTATTTATAGGATTGATGCAGGTATGCGATATTAATTAGCGGATATAATTTTTTAAAAAAATTTTACAATTTAGCGACGGACAAATATTGTTGTAAATTCGTAGCTAAGTATCTAATAAAATAAAAAATACTGACGAAATAGCGACCGAAAAATTCGTGGTTAACTTTAGCGACGGATCTTTCCGTCACTAAATCGTAGTTAAATGATATCAAATTCAAATAATAAAAACGAATTAGCGACGACACATTCCGTAGCTAGAATTAGCGACGGAAATTAGCGACGGACAGTCCGTCACTAAGTCTAGCGACGGAGTTATTGGTAGCTATTCCCTCGCAAAATTCGTCATCAAATCGTCGTCGTAGCAACTTAGCGACGGAAATGGTTCGGATTTAGTGACGGATATTCCGTCGCTAACCTAGAGACGGATGTGTCCGTCGCCAAATCGTCGCAACAAACGGCGTCGAAATCGTCGCCCGAACGAAAATAACGACGGATTATTTTCCCGCAGCGACGGACAATTCCGTCGCTAAATCTTAGCGACGGAAAAACAATTGCGTCGCAAAATTCTAGCGACGCTCATTTTAGCGACGGACGATTTCCGTCGCTAATCCGTCGCTAATCCTTTTAGCGACGGATTTGAGCCTTTTAGCGACGGAAATTGTCCGTCGCTATTTTGGCGTTTTTTTGTAGTGAAACACAATATCAAACAACACACTATAATGAAAACAAATGATAAGAAAGTGGATGTAGATAGGAACTAAAGGTAGGTCAGGATAGTGAAACCAAATTGGGAACCAAAAGATGATAGATGTCATATATCAATAGGGAAGCCTTTCTCAAGGTCATCCCACACTCCTAGAACATTGAAGGACATTCTCATGACTCAAGAATGTCAAAGAGGCATTTCATCAAATAATTGGTGTTCTTAGTATCACACACTCTCCTTTTCTCAAAGGTGAAGCATGATTGATCAACTCCTTAAACTTAGATTAGGTTGTCACTTCCTAATCGACTCAATAATCATGTCAATCAACAACATCAATGTTATGTCACAAGTTTCCTTAACCAATTTATGGACTATGATGCCTCGATTTAACAAGTGCTATTAAGATTTAAGATTTCAATCTACCTCTATTAGGATAAATCGCTTATCATTACATCAAAAGTTATAACTAGTAGCGAAGATGTAACTTCATTTCCATATAGGTCGTCATCACATTTTTTAGAGACATGATACTAGACATGGCCCTTCACTAGCCTTTGTCAAACAATCCTCTAACCACCAATTGATTGACCTAGCCCTTTACTGGCTTCGACCCAACAACCTCTAATTTTATATAATATATAAAGGTTATGTACTTGAATTTTGTACAATATGATTGAGGTTCTAATCTTGATAATTGCGCTCAATTAGATCTTAATACATCTTGACAACTTGGTAATGACAAATTTTACTCTATTGATTCGAAAATTAATTAGTAATGTTAATAAAATAGTAACTTCTAGTATATATATTTAAATGAATTGTTGCTTGATCCATTTGTTGATATTAATACCTCAATTTCATTTTTTTTTGTTGAGGTTGGTTTTTTATGCTTTAGCTAATGGCGGTTAAAGTCTTTTTTAAAGATATCACTGCACGGAATAAAATGCATGTATATTGTTAAAAAAAATGGAACTAATGCTACCTTGGACATCTTTATCATTCTCGTCTTCAATCATTCATGAAAATAACGTAGTAGGCTTAAACATATTGTACGCTTGCAAAGTACAAATATTAATTACCCACAACCATTCGATGATCATCATTGGTAATTAATTTAGCATTGGTTTTATTAATTTGAAGCAGTTCAAGATGTCTAAGAACAATGGTAATGACTCTTCTCCTTTGAATTCTCCTCCCCTTGGCCAGCTACAACAGAATCATATATGTGGCGTGTGTAGGAGGCGGTTTAACCGCCGCCAAGCACTCTTCAGGCACATGAGGCTCCATCGTAGCTATGTGTGGAGAGGAGTCTTCTCTCCTATTTTCAATAGAGGCCATTTCACCAATGTGTTGCCACAACTTAGAGTAAATGTATTATTTGGTGTTCATTCTAGTAATTATTTTCCTAAATTAGCTTATTAGTACAGTTTTCCTCTTCAATGCTTGTTTGTTACATTACATTTAAAATTAAAGGCACATTTAAAAAAAAATACTCCATAATAACATAACTATTGTCTCTTGCAGTTCCATGTTACAAGTACAGTACAACTACTCATAGGTATTCACACATGAATACATACACATGCAAACATAGATGAACGTGACCACTCTATATATATACACTTACCTAATTTTATAATAGAAATATCATAAATATTTATATTTAATTACTTTTTTACATTTCTATATATTATAAATTCCATTTTATTTCTTAGCATTCATGATTTTGTAAATCACTACTAAACAACTTAAAAATCTGTCAATGTACTCCATAGTTTTCAATTTCAACTAATTTGATCCTCAAATTGTATAAAATTTCGTCAATTAGCCCTTCTAAGGTATTAAAATGGTGATTTCTCTATTTTTATAATTTTATCAATTTGATCCTCGAATGTTTTAATTGACGAAATTTTAATATATTCGAAGATAAAGTTATCTAAAATTGAAAACTAGAGACTATCTTGTAAGTAATTGAGTATTAAAAATAGAGATAAGTGATTATTCTCCATATTACTTTCTCTCTCTTTCCGTGCTTTATGTGTTGTTGCGTTACATTTAAAATACACATTCTTTAAACACTAACAATGTGCGCATTCATTTTGAAAACATTAAAATTGAATTAGAGAAAACAATCAGTTGATAACAATCATCGCAAATTAAGGAATATAATTTATCAAAATGGCGCTTCACTATGGAATGCATGATTGCAAGTGGATGGGTTCATATCTTGGATTCCATCTGTAAGGATTGAAAACTAATTTCTTAATTGGTTAATTAAATTTATTTTAGTTAGGTGATGGATTTTTAAATTTTTACTTGGAAGTTCACCAAAAGTGAAGTACTGTCCATTACTGTTTATGTGAATATGCGTTGATTAAATTGAGGAAAAAAAAACTAATTATATTAAATTGAAATTTTGATCCATCCAGGTTTTAACTTATGTGTATTAGTGTATGTACAGTAAAATCTTTATGGACTATATTATTTTAATTGAACGATGCCTCAATTTAAAAATTCTATTAATTAGATTTTGAATAGATCTCTAATTTGATAAGGTTATTTACTCCAATTTCATACTATATGATTAAGGTTTTAATCTTGACAATTGCATGCAATTATATTTTAATATGTTTTGATAGAATGGTAACCATAAATTTATTCATTTGTTAATATTAAAATTAAACTTTAATTGCACATTTTGTTAAGATTGGTTTTTGAAGCTTTATTAGCTAACCGTAAACTCTTTTTGTAATTAAATCACATATTGATCACGGAAAAAGAATGCGTGTAAGTTGCGAATAAAAATAGAAAAGATGAGAAGCAGAAACAAAATGGCCGGGGAAGTAAAGCTACCTAACTAGGATAGGACTTTTTATCATCCTTATATTGAATCAGTCACGAAAATAGCGTAGTAATTAGTTTAAAACATATTGTACGTTGAGAAAGTACAAATCTTTCCCTTCTCTATATATTAATTTCCCAACGCCCTTTCTTGATCATCCATGCTAATTAATTCCACCTTTGATTTCTTAATTTGAAGTAATTCAAGATGTTGAGGAACAATAATGTCAATGGATCTTCTTCCTTGAATTATCCTCCCATGTCCAGCCACAATAGAATCATATTTTACATGTTAGCTCTTTTAGTTTATGTTCTTCATTTGGGGCCCTGCACCTGTTTTATCATAATTTGGTTTTCGATATTTTGTACTTTTCGTTGAAGATTTTTCTAGGTATTGTTGGATGTTTCCGTTGCGTCTTAAATCTGATCTATATGCTGTGTTTGACAGATTTCATTTACTAGTTGAGAATATGGTTTCGTGTAAGATTAAGTCTGTGTAGTCTGATCTAGGGGGTGAATATAACAAATTGGGTTCTGTTTTTCCTTCCATTGGCATTACCCACCGAAAATCTTGTGCCTATACCCATGGGCGTGTCGAGCGGCGTCATCGGCACATTGTCGATACTTGTTTTCCTCTTCTTGCTCAGGGGTCTATGCCTTTGAAATTCTGCGATTATGCATTCGAGTCTGATGTGTACTTGATTAATCGCTTACCTTCGTCTGCTATTCAGATGGATATCCATTTTCATAAATTGTTTCATTTGTCCCGTCTTATTCTCATCTCCGTGTGTTTGGGTGTCTGTGTTTTCCTTATATCTACGTCCGTACAACCGATACAAATTAGATTTTCGGTCATCTCCTTGTGTTTTTTTGGGCTATCCGTTGTCGTTTCGTGGGTATCGGTGCATGGACCTCAATACGGGTAAGATATATATTTATCGCCATGTTCACTTTGACGAGAGTGTTTTTCATTTGCCAGGCCTACTGTTTTGCAAGACACTAGTGGTTTGCCTCCGGAACCCTAGGGTGCTGGGCCTTTGCTTCCTGTTCTTGCAGGTGGTTCTTCTGTTGTGTCACCTCCGGTAGTGTCTTAAGGTTCTGGTTAGAGTGCTGCATCTGGGCCTGCTCTGTCTCGGGCTCGACGTCGTAAGGCTCCACCTAGGCCTCACTCTTATCCCATAACTCTACGCCACATGGAGCATAGTTTGCCTCTCCAGCCCTTGCTTGTTGCTAGTGCTGATCCTACCTGCTATTCTCAGGCGGTTCTACACCCTGAGTGGCGTACTACGATGGATGAGTAGTTCAACGCTCTTCTTCACAATCAGACTTAGCGGCTGGTTCCAGCTATGTCAGATATGAACGTGGTCGGGTGTAAATGGGTGTTCCGTACCAAACGGAAGGCGAATGGCACTGTGGGGCGGTTTAAGGCACGGTTGGTCGCGAAAGGCTTCAACCAGGTTGCGGGTGAGTATTTCTTTAACACTTTTAGCCCGGTGGTTAAGCCTACCATGGTGCGCCTGTTACTTTCTCTTGCGTTGTCTCGTGGGTGGACTTTACGTCAGCTGGACATTCACAACGCTTTCCTGAATGGGCGTTTAGCGGAGACTATGTATATGCGGAAACTGCCTGGCTACTCTGACCCGGTCTTTCCTGATCATGTATGTCTTCTGCAACGTTCCCTGTATGGCTTTAAGCATGCTCCGCGGGCTTGGTTCAAGCGGCTGCATGACTTTCTTCTCTTAGTTGGGTTCTCGGCTTCCAATACTGATGTTTCCTTGTTCTATCAGTCTTCAGCTGATGCTCAGTTGTTTATTCTGGTTTATGTGGACGATATCCTCATCATGGGGAGTAGTTCGGCCCTCGTGACTGTTCTTTTGCAGTGTCTTGCTACTGCTTTCAAGATCTTGGGGAGCTGAATTTCCTTCTTGGTATTGCGACTGTGTCTATTCGTGGTGGATTTATTCTTTCTCAACCGAGGTATATGTCGGATATTTTGAAGCGAGTAGGCATGGTGGATTGTAAGCCTCTCGCTACGCCTATCCCGGTGGCTCGTATGTCTCTGGTGCCGGATGATAGCCATTTTCCTAATCCTACTCAATACAGGAGTCTAGTAGGTGCCTTGCAATACTTAATGGTGACGAGGCCTGGTCTTTCGTATGCTGTTAATCGATTGTGTCAACACATGCACTCCCCTACCGTGTCTCATTGGGTTCTATTGAAGCGTGTTTTGCGCTATGTCAAGGCTACCTTGCAGTTTGGCTTGCGCTTATACTCCTCACCGGTGTCTGTTCTGCATGCTTATTATGATTCGGATTGGGCTAGTGATATGGTGGATCGGAAGTCAACTAGCGGGTTTGCTGTATATTTGGGAGATAATTTGGTCTCTTGGGCCTGTAGGAAGCATCGTACAGTGGCCCGATCATCCACTGAAGCTGAGTACAAAGGGCTGGTTAATGTTGCGGCTAAATGAACTGGCAGCACAGAATCAAATGCCAGGAGAAAATCAAGAGTGTTATCCAACTAATTGAAAACAAAGTTGAGGAAAATCACAGGCTGCGTCAACCTCTAAGAATGAAGAAGCAAAAGCATGTGCCTATCAAGATGGTTAATCCCAAATTTGAAGAGAAGTAATAATCCTTAGTATTTATTCTATTGCATTCAATTTGAAGAGAAGTAATAAAATTTGTATTATATATATGATGATCATGAGGAGTTTGTTTTTTAATTTCTCAAGAATAAGTAATAAAAGTAAGGGAAGGAAAGAGATGGGAAAATTTTCAAAACAAAAAATAATACTATCTTTAACTTCCTTAGTTATGCTATTTTACTTTTGTGTGTTGTAAGCAAGAAGACAAGCTTCTCATATAATAATCCAATAATGAAATAAATGATTATATTCCTCTTTGGTTCTTTTCCTTACTGTTAAGCAAATTCGATTAATTCTTCCACAAGATTTTTGGTCTCTATATTATATAAGAACTATATTGTTATGACCAGAGTCAATCCATGTAAACCTTAATTATTGTATTTTCAAAGAGTCAATAATTCTTCTCTTCTTACCTTACCTACAAGATATGGAACTCAACCTCTCTCTCTCCATCAAGAACAACAATTTCACAACTACAAATGACTCATGTGGTGTTTTCAAAAAAAAAAAAATGACTCATGTGGAAGAGAAGATCATCATAGAACAAGTTAAGGATACACATAATCCGAATGGTGGCATAAATGTTGATGCAAATTGTCTTCTCAAGTTTGTGGAGGATATTTTCAATTTGAATACGGTTTGTCAATATACTTGCATTAAACTATTTTTTAAAATTTTTTTCTTAACAAATATAAAGATTTAGTTACAATTGTATATATGCACCCTATAGTGAATGCATTTTTTCTTTTCAAGTTGGGGTGACCCTATTGTCATTTCACTGGACAAACGAAGAAGATTGGTTCATTCTAATGCACTGCACATGATATTCACATGGGGAATTCAACTTTCTAAAAGGAGAACAATGAGATCGGGTGATATAATCCATTCATTAGAAAATGAGTTGAGGGAAAGGACCTCTGGTGTTGACCGTGTGATTGATGACATTGACAAACAAATACATAATTTTGCGAGAGAGGTCCGCAAAAAGATCAATGATTGGATTAACGACATTGAGACAAAGATGAAAAGTTCGGTTCTATCCTAGAATTAAACTCTTACTCGCTTATTATATGTACATGTCTATCTTTGTTTATTTAGAAAAAAATTCACTAAAAGGTTTATAATTTCAGAACTCAACTATTTTATACAATTACAATAATATTTTATTCATCAGTTTCATTCATACAATTACACGAGTGAGAGAGAACAAGAGTTTTGGATTAAAGAATCTTGAAAATTTTAATCTTTTAGTAGGATGGTCCCGCTACTGGATGCTCAAACAGAGGCTAAACAATTAATTATTAGTGGCAATTAACTACAAGCTAGGCTAAGCTATGTAACACTTTTCCCAATACAATATATATTATATATTTTGAGCATTAATAATGTGGTGCAAGTGGACTAGACCCATTACGTTATAGGTTGGATTGGACATCTAACACTTAATTGCTCAAATTAGACCTATAATCCTTAATGACCCAAATGAGCTATAATCATGGATGAAAAATGGTCTAGTACTGAAATACATCCAAACTTAATATTATTACCAACAATGAATACCATGAACAAAATATGGTAGTCAGTAATAATTAAGATTTAATAAACATGTTATGCATAATAATCAATATTATTACGATAATAAACATGTTATAAGTCAAATAAAATAGCTATAATTACCATTTAAAATATATATCACACAATTAAGGTGGATCCATACTTTAATGACCCAAGATAGGTCCCTAATAGCTTGTTCAAAAAATAAGTTTAAAAAAAAAAATTCCAAGTGAGATATAAGACTAAAATATGCCCAAAATTAAATGGGAAACCAAATCAAACTGCATTAATAGGCCATAATGCCCTAAATTGACTTAAGGATCCAAAATTGAATGATATATCCTATGAGTTAGTAATATGTTAAATCCAATCTTAATGCATGCTTTTATGAATGCATAATAACAAAATAATTATAAATATACATAGCATACTTGGATTTACAAATTAATATATTATTAAAACATATATCCTAAGTAAATTGCAATAATTCAGGTAATTTAATATGAACCCCAAAATTAAATTCAAATTCAAATAGCAAAATCAATACTTCATATTTAATCAAAATTGAATAATAATTTAATTATGAATTTAATGCCAAAATTAAGAGGAAACTAAAATGGCATTAATGTTCCAAAACAAGCAATTACCATATATTTACCATTTTTTGCCAAATAATACATAATATTAAATTAGGTAATATTAATATGACAATATTAAACCTAATATAATTACCATTTACCAATATTTAATAAGTAATTATTAATAAAGCAAATCGAATATATGGTAAATAAAGATAATTGCACTTTAATAAGAAGTTAGCGGTGTGTACCAGTTTTCTTCCATAACATCTCCGGCCAGCGAGCTTCCATGACCCTAACTGAATCCAGCGCCATTAAAGGAAGAAGAGAAAGAGAGACGACACCATGAACCAGTCGTTACCGTTCCTTATAGAATCGCTGGAAAACCAGAAGAAATAATGAAAAGCAGCGTTGCCGCGTCGACAGTGGGGTTCGGCAGTACAAGAAATCTGCGTTGCCGCGTCGACAGTGGACGCCGGAGCTCCACGAGCACTTCGTCGACACCGTCGAGCATCTCGGCGGACGGTACAGTAAGTTCTATCGTTGATCTCCTCCCAAACATCTTCAGCTTGAAGTAAACCAGCGAACAGGGGAAGAAAAAAAAACAAAAAAACGACGGGAGGAAAAAGAAAAAAAATACCATAAAACTGATTTTTTTTATGAAGAAATACAAATTTCTCACTTAATGCTAAAAAAAAAATCAGCAATCTAAATATTAAACTTTAACAGTCCAAAAATCATATACAAATATTGATGTATATGAAACAAATTAATGTTGATTATAAGCAAAACAATCAACCAGGAAGAGATTATAAAGTCTCCGATACCAAATGTTAGATCACAAATATTGTTTAAACATACAGAATAAACCTACGAGAAACTTAACCTTGTAGTAGCGGAAGCATAAGTCATGTTGATCTCCAGCCATAGTTGATGCCTTGTTGCGTTGCCTCTTGAACGGTAGATCTATAGGGTGTTAGTTGTTTTGTCTCACACTTAACTCAGAAACAGAATGGCAGGAAGGGTTGAGTAATCCGGTGACCTAAGACGTCTATACAAGGTATGAGTTAAACTGACCCTGTTTGATGATTTTTAAGAATAATATATGAAGGGGTATGTTGTTTAGAAATTGATGGGAGGTTATAGATATTTTAAACTCAATGATGTTTACTTTAAAGATGATTTGTGTTTTCCTTATAATGTTTGTTCATATTATTTGCCTTATTAAATTATTGAGTGTATTAAATAAAATTAGTAACTTATCTACCTTTTTAAGGTTTA
>CM008337.1:24345370-24358389 GCA_002525835.2 Ipomoea batatas | reverse complement strand
AGTGCACACTGTTGCACACATTAGTGTATGTAGTTGCACACAGAAGTGCACATTGAAGAACCACATGCTTCTTGTAATCAATGAACAAATTCTACATTACCCTCAAAATATATCCCTAAAATCATGTGCACTATCGTAAAATAATATTAAATAATGTTTAAATGCACACCCAAATTACCAAACAACCCCGGATTAATAACCCAAAAAAATTAATTAAAAACACATTAAATCATAGCAATCCATTATTCAAAGATCAATGGAAATGACTTTTCCACACGAACTCATGGGAAGGGTGGTATCACTTAAACAGTGACGTATATTATACTATATATGTTATAAGCATACTGCAGACGCCCTAGACAATTTCCTTCAATTCATTTGCAACTACGCTTCTTCTCTATTCTCTTCTCAGTTCTCAATCATCACAAACAGTCAAAGTCTCACCCTCTGAGACTCTTAGTTCTCGAATCTCTTCTCTGAGAGTTTTTTGGTTCTCAAATATCTTCTCCAATGGCTCATTCCTAGTGTGTCGATGGTATTTGTCACAAAGATAGTGTATCAGTGTGTGTTGGTAGACCAGTGGTGACAGGCAAGTTGAAGCCCTACGTCAGAATCTCGAAGAAGCCCTTGTTCTCTAAGGAATTTTTGGAAGAAAAGAAGTAAATCGCAAACCTTAGTTTGTTTTTTTTTTTTTTTTCATTTATTCATCTTATTGTGATATACTGTGTTCATGTGTTGTATAGATATTCAAAAACCCCTATAACAAGCCCCAAAAAAAATTTCAAGAAATAGGTAAAAATTAGAGACTTGATCTTTTGGAAGTATCAGCAAGGTGGCAGAGATGAGGCAAGGGTGTGTTAAGGTCCTACTGAAGCAACAACAGAGTTGAGGAGGAATTTCAAAAGTAAAAGCACTTTAGATTTTGGCTAAGATTAGCTAGTGTGAAGGCACTGAGTACGTTTAGGACTGACAGGCTCTATTAGTTTAGTATGTGCACTCCATCAACAAGATGTGCAGCAATCATCATGTAAACAACTTCTGGCAAACATCTATTGTAGGATAGAACCCACAATGATAGTTTCACATAAACAAAAATCAGGCAAACATCAATCTATTATATGATAGAACTCACGATGATAGTTTAGGGTAGATTGCAGAAACCAATCTTAATTAAAACATGATTTTACCCGATCTTCTTAGTATATCCCATAGATCCCTCTTATGCAAGATGATTACAGCATGATGGTTCAACCTCTGGAATTAGACTTCAAAAATTCTCTCAAGGCAGAGTTCATTCATAGATCAACTCATCCATCTTTCAAGAGATACCAACTCCAGAAGGCGATAGTAGTCTTTTATAATTGAGTGATCGCCAAGTTTCTTACAGAAGCACTGCATTAGTTAAACAAAATTAGCAACTGGGCACAACACTGCAGTCTGCAGCATTAAAAATCTTTTCTTTTAAAACTTAAGAGATATTTGCACATAGTTTGTGAATGTTGAAAAAGGAATACCTTGGCACTCAGGAGGAGGAGAACACATCATGTATTTAGAAGCAACTCTAATATTTAGTTTCCCAAGCATCTGATCAAGGCATGCTTTATCCCTCGATAAAATGATAATGTTTCTCACCTCTGAACTTTTTACCAAATTCTGGAGAAAAGAAAATGAGACAACATGCAATTTCTCAATCATAATGAAGTTTTGCACAAATAAACAAAATGCAAATTAGAACTTCAAGAAACTATATCAAGAGAATGCAACGCATATAATTGGAAGTATATGGTTAAGAAGTGATCTAAGAAAAAAAAAATGGAAATTACTAACATCATCATTAAAAATATCATCATCCTCATAGTTATGCAATTTCACAAGGAATTCCTCCCGTCCAGCCTCACATGCTGCAGGAGAGTTGTCAACTGAAAAAGATCATGTCAATAATTCAATATCATCCAATTTTGAAACATTCTAGGAGCTAAACTTGAGTTCAGAACTCAAAGACCTAACTGAGGAAAACATTAAAGTGTGTAAGTTTGCATCAGGGAACTTGAGGAAAGAACCCAAAACCAATTTCTTAATACTTGTACTTGAAATCTGTCTGATGGCCCATGGGTTAACATCAATATACTTCAATACAAAGGAATTTAGACAAACAAATATTCCAATTGCATCACTATAGCATGACCCAATTCCAACATTTTCACACTAGGTCAAATGGACATTTCAGTAGCACATGCTTTGTTTGAACTGCTATATGAAAGTGTGTGAAAATTTGGTGCATCAAATTTCAATTTTTTCAAGCTGGTTGCACCGGTCGACTTTAAAATACTTTAAACTCAGATTTGCACGAAACGGAGAGAAAATTCCCCACAGCAATGCATCAACAATATCTCAATATCAGGCAAACAAATACTTAGGCTGAAATTTTGTATACAAGTCTTCCTATCAAGGCATTGATACTTGATAGTAATGGAAACGAAACTCAACATCGGGGTTAGAGAGCCAATTTTGATACCAATCCTTGGATAAAGTACAAGTACGGACGATATCTTGGAATGGAAGGAAGGAAAGAATATGATGAATAAGTGGGTCAGGCAGCATTGAGAAATAGTCCACCATTTTTGTTCCCGAATCGGTATCAAATCTTTCTTTTTATGTTTTCCTGTTAAACACCATTGAATTATCGATGAAGCAATTTATCAAACAGGTGGTGGAGCGTATTCAGGGTACAGTAATAAAATTAAAACATGAACTCGGAATCGAAATCAAGAATGCATACCTCAATGAAGAAGACCAAAAACCAGTTCAGATGAGAACATGCTCTTATATAAAAAGTCGAAGGCATATATGATCCAATCATATGAGGAATCAACATGCGAGGGTTGCTAGAAAATAAAGGGAAAAAATATTCTTCCTATAAATATTGAAAACCTATAATTTTTTAATAATTATAAAATTAACATCGTATTTTTCTTTACTAAATTTTTTAAGCATTGATGAGTCTCATGTTGTAATGTGATCCTTACGAGTTTGATATATTTCAAGTGATGAATAAGACCATACATTTTGCTCGTAACTGTAATTATATCGAAAAGAAACTGTAGTTATTTTGAAATGAAACTACAGTGTATATAAAGGCCCTGTTTGGTAAATAATCAGCCTATCAGTCAATTTTGACTTATTTGACCACTATTAATTGTTTGTTTTGGTTAAAAAATTGTTTGGTTAATAAGCTGTTTGGTAAATCCTTACGAGTTGAGAAAAAAATTATATCAAACAGTTATCAGCTAACAGCCAAACAACCAACCCAATCAGCTAATGTTATCAACAAATCATACCTTCTAACCCAAACAGCCAACCCAATCAACTAACATGCATTTACCAAACAGGACCAAAATGAAACTAAATATGTTATATACATAGATTTACTTTTGCGGAACGGCGCGAAACATGTACCGTTTCTTTTTATTAAAAGAAACAATACCATTTTGATGCCTAGACTACTACGCATTGTGGACCGTAGTCCACACTAAAATTTGCAAACATAACCTGAACGAACTAAAGAAATTGAGAAAACATAAACAAGAACATAAGTTTTTAAACAAATAAATTTGTGCTGTAGAGTATAGACCCAGTCGAACCTATATTTTCATTATTGTGTTTAGCTACCCCGAACCCAAGTTTTAATTGAGCCACCTCGGTTCAATCCAAATAATAGTTGGGAAGATAGCTAATTGGCCGAGGGAGAGGGAGTCGGCAAATTATGCTATAGACACGGGTTCACCTTATAAGGTGAACTCGGATTTATGTTCATAATTTTAAAATTTTATATTTATAATTTTAGATCTCAATATACAAAATTACATTACACAATATTCACAATTTTGTTATATAGATTCAAAAATTGTGTTATACTATTGAACATAGAGTTTTGATGCTATTTATTCAAAATAAATATTTTTTTATTTATTAAAATGAGTATTTTTGTTAACTTCATTTTCCATACATAGTCAAATATTGAAAATTTTAAAAAGTCATTTTTTAAGTTTTCAAATAGACCCTCTATGCTAACTATATTAAGGAAAAATCATTATTTTGGTTCCTCAATTATTTTTTGGCTGTCAATTGAGTCCATAATTTTTAATTTAGTCAAATTGATTCTCCAATTGTATTAAATTTCATCAATTAAATCTCGTAACCATTATTTTGGTAACTAGCGATTGACTGACATAATAGTGTTTAGGCGACTTAATTGACAAAATTTAAAATAATTGGAGGGTCAATTCGACCAAATTAAAAATTAAGGATTAAATTAACAATTATAAAATAATTAAGAGAACTAAACAATGATTTTTCCTTATATTAATTTAGACAATTGTTTAAATTAATTTGATCTTGTTGTTTTAAAATGACTTTCTAGAGTCATCCTTTGGTCAAGAAACTGTAGAGAGGAAATTGGTGTAAGCTTGTTCAGACTACTTTATGTCCGCATCCATCATATTAGGTGATGTGTAAATAATTAATTTTAATTACAATTATAAATTTAAAATTATAAATAAATAAATAAATAATTAAAATATAGTAGAGTAAAATGGTAGATTGGTGGTGATGGATAAATCATACCGAGCTCGTCGTGGGTCAACCTGGAGTAGGAGTGCGGGGGCCGACCAGGGCCCAACCGAGAACGAGCCCACACAGCTAGGCCACCTCGGGCTCAAGCCAACCCCATGAGGTCGTCCGGCCGACCTCATGGGCCGACCCCGGGGGTCACCTATGCCGAGCTCCGTGCTCAGTCAAGGCCTCGGGTCCTGATTGACGCGGTCTTCCCGGCGTGAGATGCGGTCCAAGGTCGTTAGAGAGTTTCCCCTCCAATCTCTCCGAGTGGTTTGGCCTAAATTAGTATAAAAGCACTGCGTCTTGTCTCATTAAGATATCTACTTTGTCCTAAATGCATTTTGTCTTTTTATTACCTGAATCTACTCTTGTAATAGCATTGCTTATTGACTTAATACAAGCTTAATTTCCGAGATTATTCACCTTTTGTCCTATTATAACTTCGTTCATTGTTTTATCCTATCTTGTCAACCCCCTTTAATATTATAGGGTATTGTAATTTGGACCACTCGGGTTATTAAAATTCATCAGGTGGGTGTATAAAAAATTGGTAAAAACTTAAAACTGCTGAGGAAAAAAACTTTTGAAATTAAGTAAGATTGGAGAAAAAACTTAATCGATTATTGTTCTATTAATAAGTCTATATGAAGTTTATTTAAAAAAAAAAAAAAGTCTATATGAAGTAAAAATAAAATAAATAAAATACGGAGTAAAAAAGTGATAATGCATAAATACTTTATCGGTTTCTCCTCCCCTTACGACATCAAGATGATGTATTCGGTATAACTTGTTGCTGACATCTTTACCCAAAAATCTCTTTAGACTCACCTTTGTAGGCAATCAGGTCAAGGGGTCAACAATATAATAATGAACATTCATCTATCAAATTCATGTTTTCCAAAATAGCTTTTCAAAAAGCTAGCACGCAAGTCTAAAGCTGTTTAAAATATGAAGTATGATATGATATGAGAAAGCTACTTTAGCGAGCACAATGAACGCATAACATTAGCTAATTAAAAATTTACAACTTTATCTTTAAGTATTACGGAGTATTATTTTTTTTTTTATTAAATAGTACGATCTAACAAAATTATAATATCTGCTCAACTTGAATAATGTCAACATCTATAATTGGAATGAGACTCAAACTTGAGGCCTTCCATTTACAACGATAATACACTTATATATATATATATATATATATATATATATATATATATCTCCCCAAAACAAATTGACATTACAAACAATTTTTTCTTTAAGTTGGCCTGTTTGCAAATGAGTTGGCAATGGGTGCACATGTCCATTGCCCTTGGCCGAGTCTGAAGTCTCAGGCAGTTTATATGATGGAACATGTCCACATATCATTATGTATCTTGAATCGAAATGACAAAGTATAGAATTCATACTGGTCGAAATGACGAAGTACATAATTTGTACTGATCAAAACAACGAAGTACATAATTTATACTCATAATTACAAAATTTCATAATACAAGACAATAAATTACAACACAAAACACATACACCTGTTATATATTTACTTAATTTTCAAATATGATTTAAGTACATAATTTGTGTTCATATATACAGAATTTCACAACAAAAGATACATAAATTCACAATCTAAGACACAATTACTAATTTGTTTCAGATACATAATTCATACTTTTAAGTATAGAATTCCATAATAAAAAATACAAATACTCATAACATAATAAACATACATGCACCAAAATACAGAGTGCACTGTGAACCCTGATGTATAAAGATTGAAAGTCTCATCTCACAGCTCCTGTCTCTATAGCTTCAAGGATAAAAGCTCTGCTTCTAATTTAAACCTCCTCGATCTCATAAGGATTAGAAGGCTTATATATATATAATTAAGCTAGCTTGCTTATGAATAAAATCTTAATCAATTGACAACATACAATATGAGTTCTGCATATTCATTCGACGCAGATGCAGGTGATATCCAGGAGATGAAGGACGCGAAGGAATTGTTTCGTGAATTCTGTTGGGAATCGAAGAAGCTATGGTATCTCGCCGCTCCGGCCATATGCAATCTTGTTCTCCAATACTCCATCAGTGCCGTCACTCAGATCTTTGCCGGCCATGTCGGAGACATTCAACTCGCAGCTGTTGCCGTGGAAATCAATCTTATTTCTGGCTTTGCTTTCGCCATCTTGGTATGTATGTATTCCCTCATTACATGCTAATTTTTGCCATATTAGTTTCAATTTTTTTTTTCTTCATAAATTTAACAAATTATTATGGTTATAGTTCTGCAATTGTGACTTAATAACTTTACTCTGCTTGCAAAAAAAATAATAATAATAACTTTACTCTACAGTAGTGATTTAATTAATGTTTTAGTATAAAAATGATATGCATTCTATTAACAATAATTAAAATTAGATTGATGCTACACACCCTTTCTAAAATTTTCTTTCTTATTTTCCTCTTGACAGGAGACTACCTAATTGGTTACTTTATGTTTAATTAAAATTAAGTGAATCAGTTAATTCATAACACTCAATAATTATAAGCCACATCATAAGGAAAAATATTAAGAAAAAAAATTAGTGGAAAATTACATTTTCCTTAAAAATTATTTTCAGCGATGCTAACAATCATTAAAACTAACAACTTTGGCCAACCCAAAATGAAAAATTATTAAATGACTGAAGCATTATCTCAAGTGCAGCAGTCTCGCGGGCCCCTTTTCTCTAATCAATATTCACATTATGTCCTACCTTCTTTTTATATAAGACGAATTTCCTCAATTATATGAAAAGAGTGGTCGGTTGGTCACCAATCAATTTCACTAAAGCTGTGTTCCGAAACTCAAAAAATGATTTCTAAAAATTATTTTCTGAGTTTTCAGTGTGTGGCAAGGTGTGAAAAATTAAAGTCATATTAAAGCAATTATGGTTTAACGGGAAAGTACTTTAAAAGAAAGAAAAAAAAAAAAACTCCCTTTTTAAAGGAGAAGTCATTTTTCAAGCCCCTTCTCTTTGCTTCTTCAGGACATTGCCCTCCTGGAGGGCCTAGCAATTTTCACAACCTTGCAGTCATCTAATATGAAACACTATTACCTTTAATTTAGCATTCCTCATCTCAAAAAAATTAATTACCCAAAATCTTCAAATATATATAATTCACTATATATTTATTGAACTTTTTGGCAGTATGGAATGGGAAGTGGCCTACAAACACTTTGTGGACAAGCATTTGGAGCAAAAAGACTAGAAATGCTTGGCATTTACATGCAAAGATCATGGGTTATTCTCTTAGCCACAGGCATACCCCTAACAATATTATACATATTCTCCACCCCAATTCTCAAACTTCTTCACCAAAATCCACGAATTTCGAAAGCCGCCGGGACTTTCGCCTTGTGGATGATTCCGCAACTCTTCGCATACATAATTTGTTTTCCTACCCAGAAGTTCTTAACAGCACAGAGCAAGATCTATGTGTTGGCTACTATTTCAGCCGTGGCTCTGGTTGCGCATGTCTTGTTTAGTTGGCTGTTTATGCTCAAGTTGCGGTGGGGGCTGCCGGGTGGAGCGGCGGTGCTGAATGCCACATGGTGGTTCATAACGGTGGTGCAGCTCGTTTATGTTTTCTCCGGAGCTTGTGGAAACACTTGGAATGGATTCTCTTGGAAGGCCTTTGGGAATCTTAAGGGGTATCTTCGCCTATCTCTTGCATCCGGAGTAATGCTTTGGTAAGATTTAGTATCAATTCTTGTTTGGAAAAAGGATCAAATGAAAGTGTACTCTAAACTTTATTCAAAATCAATTAGACTATTCAAAATTAATTGGACCCCTAAATTTTCATAAGGTGCTATTAAACTGGCCATCAACATGCTATTTTGGCATTGAAATTCAAAAACTGAATATTGACTTGTAAAAATAGATCATTCGGGTTCTGACGACCCTCCAACTAACTCCGGTGAGATTCCGATAACAAATATTGCTTACCGGCAGCTATCGAATGGTTGCCTATGAAGAAGGTGACCAATGCTGGGTAGCCGTCTTCAACTCCGGTAGATGGTAACCATGCATTTTGGTCGCCATCCCAAGACAAAGGCGACCATTTTGGTCGCCTTTTACTCTAGAAGAAGGTGACTATACTTGGTCGCCTTCTTCGAAAGAAGGCAACCATTTTGATCACCTCCCCCGAAGTTGGTCAAAGACTCGCCAGAACCCTAGTAATTTGTTTTAAGATCACTATCTAATACAAGCAAAAATGAAAAAAAAATTAATTTTTTGTAGTACTACTGACTCTATTACAATGCAGTATATGTCCATAACTACTTTCTCAACCTACTAAAGCACAAAGAGTTAATATCGCCGTCCCTGAGGCTCGACCCACAACCTCCCATATTAATTAATATATAGAAAATATAGTAATTTATGCCCCTCCATAATATGTCAATTATCAATGTCACTCATGTGTAAATGTTGCCCCTCAATTTCAAAACGATACATATATTGCTTCTCCCCGTACGGTACATGAGGGGCAATATATGTACCGTTTTGAAAATTGAAGGGCAACATTTACACCACTAATAATTCAGGGGTGACATTGATAATTGACATATTATGGAGGGACATAAATTACAATTTTTCCTAATATATATTAAATTAAATTTACTGTTTTAAATATGTAAATTTTTGTCAATTTTGAGATAGAAGGAGAATTAACCATGAATTAATATGATTTTTACATAGTCTTAAATGTTTCCCCTAATTACTTTATTTTGGAGATTCGTGAAGCTTAGAAATGTGGTATTATGTGGCGCTTATTCTTATTGCTGGATACACTAAGAACGCAGAAATTTCAGTGGATGCAGCTTCTATATGGTGAGCTATTTTATTTTCGTTTTAGAAATCCATGATTCTATAAGTATTTGACAAATACCTATAATACAAATGTGTGTAACAGTGTAAGACTACGTTAGTGATATTAGCCCGTGAAATTGATTTGAAAAATGGATTTGAGGAACAAAAATGGGTTTAGTTTTTAAAAATTACAAATGTTGTGTAAGATTCTCTTAGAGATCTTAGCTTATGAAACTGATTAGAAAAATAATACTCCGTATATGAATTTTGGGAATTAGAATGGGTTTAGTTTTAAAAAGTACAGAGTATTTACATTTCAACTTAAAAGTGATATATTTTTAAAAATATTATATTTTAGTTAAAAGTTAATTTGGAGTATTACATAACATATTTAGAGTAAATAATTTTATCATTTTTCAACTAAAAGATAATAATTTTGAATCAGCAACTCTGACACATAACACATTAAGAGGTCGTTTAGTAATCAAAAAGTTTGAACTTCTATGCGAATTTAGAATGTGTAACGTTATATATATATCATGTTTGATTGCATTTTGACTTGAAAAAGTTTGAGTCAACTAAGAATTTAGTTCTTTGTTGAAGTGTAAGAGAGTTATTCGATTTGAAACAAGAGTTATTGGATTTGAAACTAGGAATTGTTGTATTCTAATGTATAGTGTTCATTCGCAGCTTGAACATTTCAGCATGGACGTTAATGGTGGGTATTGGATTCTGTGCAGCCACAAGGTATCAATAAATTAAACAATGTTGTATGGACTAATAATTTATTTCTTTTAAAATATTAAGACCCTGTTTGGTAAATGGTTGTTAGCTGATTGAGTTAAAATGTATGATTAATTGATAATATTGGCTGATTGTAGAAAGTTATTTGATAGATTAGCTGTTAGCTGATAGCTGTTTGGTATAATTTTTTACTCAAAAAGCTAATTGAAAATGCTACTTTGAGTAGCCTTTTGAATTTTAGTATTTTGGAGTTACAAAAAGGTTATTAACCAAACTACTAATAGTGGTCAAATAAGCCAAAATTGGCTGATAGGCTAATTATTTACCAAACAGGGCATTAATCTTTTTTTCGAATGGGAATTAGATTATGCACAAATTATATCAATTATGGTTTCCGCCAAACACATTGTGCTCAGATGACATATAGTGACTTTTCTATATGGGAGATCATGAGATTGAGCCTTACTGTAAGCGGAGATTATATTGGTAGTTACTTTTAGAGGGACTATTGATATTTTATATTTTACTCTCAAACTTCTCTCTAGCTCTCTCCACTTAGAATAATGTTAGGCATACCGACTTAGCATTCGTAAACTACGCAATCTAATATTGAACTTTTCAACCCCTAAATATTAAATATATTTTTCATCAAGAATATTACATTTTCTCTTATATTTAACAAGTAATTTATATTAAATTAATAAATATAATAATCCTTAATTAAAGAAATTCAAGAAAAACAAACTTGCTTACAAAAGTGGACAGTGGGCCAGGCTATGTAAAAAAATTTATTGTTTCGTTCGACTAGCTTGAGCCATATTTAATCGGATATTCATAAATGTAATAACTTTGAACTAAAGAGTTGAAGTTGAGCCAAAGACCTTGTGGTCAAGCGGCACCTGGTGTGATCCCATGTGAAAGGGAGTGGACTCGAGCATGGGGTGGCAAGTCTGTAATTGAAGGCAAAAATTTGTAATTTTTTGGTTGTAGCATGGGCCAAGTTGTACTGAGATTTTTATTGTATGTGTGCAGCGTTCGGGTGTCGAACGAGCTAGGCGGTGGACATCCTAGAACAGCAAAATTTTGTGTAGTTGTGGCCACAACCACTTCCTTGTTCATCGGAATCATCCTGGGACTCATTCCAATTGCCCTTAGAAGCCGATATCCGCCATGGTTTTCCAAAAGCTCATCAGTACAGCAACTTGTATATGATCTCACACCATTGTTAGGAATCACCATTATCCTTAACAGCATTCAGCCAACACTCTCTGGTTTCTTCAAAATTCTTATCTTCATATCTTCTCTTCTCTTCTTTTATTCACCTTATAATAATCATTATTTTGAATTGGGAAATGCAGGGGTAGCCATTGGAGCAGGGTGGCAAAGCTATGTAGCTTATGTCAACATAGTTTGCTACTACTTTGTGGGTATTCCTATTGGCCTGGTATTAGGCTTTGCCGTTAGAAAGGGTGTCAAGGTATATGTATATATATGCTTTTGCAATATGTAATTTTTTTTGAGTACTATTGACTCGATTACAATGTAGTATCTGTTCATAGCTACTTTCTTAACCTACATACTGAAGCACAAAGAGTCAACAGTGGCCTCCCCTTCCATGTGGGAGTGTAAACCTGCCACTAGACCACAAGGTCTTTGGCTAAAATCTGGTCCTGGTTATCCACTTAACTAATGTTATAAGATGATGACAGCTTATTGTGAATGATTGTAGGGTATTTGGTATGGAATGTTAACAGGAACTGTAGTTCAAACCATTGTTCTCATAGTTATGGTCCTAAGAACTAACTGGAACAAGGAGGTAAATTCTCAATATTTACCTAAGCTGCGCTATAATTATTGATTTCTGAATTCTCATTGGACAGCCATGGGCTCACTGAGCCTTTGATTTATGCTTAAATGCAGGCTCTGCTTGCTGGAGAAAGGATAAAGAAATGGGGAGGGGATTCATCAGATTCACACCCAGTTCAAAGCACTTAGCTTCTTAGTCATTTATATATGTAGCCTGGCCAGTTGAATGCATATTATATTGTCTGCACTTACTATGTGCTACTTTAATTAGTTAAGAATTATATATGCTGCTTCATTTTGCTTTGTTTCTGGTACTGGTAAATGTGTAACTGTGTAAGGCATGTTGAGCATATATATATATATATATATATATATATAATATGTTTATTAGGGACACTTTATATATATGTGTACTGCTTAATTCCCATCATATGAACCCTCCTATAATAAATATGGTTAATTTTCGTGTGGACAATGTTGTGTGGAGCATAAACAAAAGTATATTTTTTAATATATTAAAAGCACATTATTTATATATTAAATATATATTATACAAAATAATAGTACTTTCAGTACTAAAATAATGTACTTTTCATTAATACAAGGTACATTTTTAATATACTAAAAGTACATTATTTGATACTCTATAGTATACAAAATAATGTAATTTCAGTATAAAAATAATGTACTTTTTATTTGTGATATTTGTGATCCACACAGCTGTGTGGACTAGGGGTGGGCATTTCAGTTCGGGTAACCCGAACCGAACCGAAAAACCGATCGATTCATGTTTTAGATGAACCAATCGGATCGGATCGGTTTTAACCGAACCGAACAAAAAAACTGAACGGTTCTTTTAATATATATATATATAATAATAATAATAATAATAATAATAATAATAATAATATTAATTATATATGATAGTTTTAGTGTTATATAACACTATTAACAGTGTTATATAATAATAAATATATATAATATATAATACTATTGATGAAA
>CM008337.1:24323325-24333821 GCA_002525835.2 Ipomoea batatas | reverse complement strand
ATTGTAGGGTATTTGGTATGGAATGATAACAGGGACTATAGTTCAAACCATTGTTCTGATAGTTATGGTCCTCAGAACTAACTGGAACAAGGAGGTACAATATAATTATTTCCACAACTACAATTTGTAAGGATTCAATTGTTTACCGTTATGCCAAAAGCTATAACTTACATAAATAAGGCAACTTTATAGCCACCACAATTTTTAAAGGCAGGGTGTTGGGCAAATTATACCATGGACTGGGTCCTCTTATCCAAAAATAACATTCACATTTTGTATCTGTAGTTGACACATTGTGTACTTGCAGTTGACAATTTTTGTACCTGTAATTATCAGGTTATCTGTCTGCAATTATCAAATTATTTGTTTACATGTACAAAAACTGTTAACTATAGGTACATAATGTGTTAACTGAAGGTACAAAACTTTTGTATCAAGTTCACAGTGCACTATGAACCCTGGTTGATGGTATAACAATTGGCTGAACTTGATCCTTAAACCAGTCTCCGCCCAACAATTCCTTAGCCACCAATTGCTGGACTTGACCCATCACGGTTCTGTCCAGCACAATTATTGAAATTGATAAGCTTCTGATTTATCAATTCTCATTATACAGTCATAAGGTTTGGTTAATGCTTAAATGTAGGCTTTGCTTGCTGGGGACAGGATAAAGAAATGGGAAGCTGATCCACAGCCAGTTGAATACAGCTAATTTAGAAACTCATGTATTGGCAACTCATGATGGTATAATTAAACTGTTAGTCTGCAAATCTGGGCTTAATAATGTACATAATATTCACATATTCAAGAAACATAATGTAACACAATTCATGTTGAATTGTACGTGTAATAAATTTATTGTGGAAGTGTACTTGAAGGATACATGACAATAGAGACAATAAAGACAATCCTAAATTAGGAACCATAATCTCTTGTAAACTTGTCTGATTGAATGATTGAATTACATATTAGTCATATTTATTAAAAGGTAGAAGGAAAAATTATAATTTATACCCCTTCATAATATGCAAATTATCAATGTTACTCCTGAATTATTAGTGGTGTAAATGTTGCCACTCAATTTTCAAAACGGTACATATATTGCCCCTCTCATATCGTATGGGAGGTGCAATATATGTACCGTTTTGAAAATTGAGGGGCAACATTTACACTTGGTAGGGGCAATGTATGTATCGTTTTGAAAATTGAGGGGCAACATTTACACTACTAATAATTCAGGGGTGACATTGATAATTGACATATTATGGAGGGGCATAAATTATAATTTTTTCAAAGGTAGAATAACAAAATTTTAAATGATGACTAATTGTGACAATCAAATAAAAGGCGTGCGTTTGTGCGGTTAGATCTGAACAGTTGATCAAATCTAGATCAACGGTTCAAATCAATAAAAAAAAATTTAAAAAAAAAAAGCGTGTCTGGAAGAAAGAAACATAAGCTAAAAATGACGCACCTTAAGTGTTAAAATGACGTACCTTAAGTATTAACATCGCGCACCTTCAGTTTATGTGTAATTACTATTTATGGGCAAATAAAACTTTTTTATATGTAATTACTAATTATTACAGTGGCCTTTTATATTTAATAGTACTACTACTACTATTATTACGAATGTCCTTATTATAAATATTTTTATATGTAATTACTAATAGTAAATATTCATAATTTTGGAGGGGGAACACCCAAAGAAGAACATAGCTGTTTATCATGCATTACAAACGAGTCTCCAGTGTGGGAGACCTTCACGATCAGACTCAAGGAGATCAAGAATATTATCGGGTGGGTTCCAAAGGATGTATAGGCCCTTCGGGTAGGGTCGTGCGAGTCTTGCCATGGAGTCCGCTGGAGCATTGATCTCCCGAGGAATGGCGTTGATTCTCCAAACCTCCAATTGTCTCAATTCTCTTCTACACGCTCTAATGACGTTGCTGACCGAATTGTTCATGGATGATCCATTGTTAATCATGTCAACCAGCACCTTTGCATCTCCTTCAAACGTGACTTTCTTTAGGCCTCTGTGTGTTGCCAGCTGGATACTCCTGAGGAGGGCCCATGCCTCTGCTTGCAAAAGTGGGCAGATTCCAATGTTGCATGAGAATCCTCCTAGCCACCCACCTTGGGAGTCTCTAATAACTCCCCCACAGCTAGCTTGTCCCGAACTTAGATCGACTGCACCATCAAAATTCACCTTCGCAGTGCCTTCTTCTGGTTTAGACCAACACATTTTCTCCCACTTATATGAGTGGATTGTATGGGGATGGTTCGGGGTTTTTTCAAAAGCAGTGGAAATCTCTGCTACCTGTGTTCTGATCCACGAGATCTTGGAGTTGAGTGGATGGCTGGAGTTGTTGAAGATTAAATCGTTTCTCCACTTCCAAATCCACCACACAGATATGGCAAACAGCAGGTTGTCACTTTCCGGTCTGAAACTGTTCCCTTTGTTAGATATGCCTTGATCAAGCCATTCCTTAAATGAAATATTCCTCGACCTTGCGTGGAATTGAGGGAGAACTCTAGACCAAATAGCATCTGCCGCCGTGCACTTGCGCAATGCATGGTCGATATCTTCCTGCATGCTTCTGCATAGACTACAGGTGCTGTCCGTTGTCAAGCCTCTACTTGCTCTCAATGCATTAGTCATGATCTTTCCATGTCGGGCTAACCATAAGAAAGTTAGGATTCGGCTGGGGAGTTTTAACTTCCATAAAGCTTTCCATTTAGTTGCTTCTACTGATGGGGTATAGTTGCATGCGATATTATACGCCGAACTCACAGAAAATGTATCGGCAGCTTCGTGACTCCAAGATGTGAGGTCTTCAAGTTCAGAGTTGGATTCCACCATAATGGCAGCTATTTCGCTGGTGGCTGAGGTAGGTAGAAGGTGTTGGAAGTCCTCCCATTTCCATCCTGAAACATTGTCCCAATAGGACTGGACTGTTCTATATCGGTCCTGGAGGTATACGATGTCTGTAGCCTTCGTTATGAGGGGCTGCTGACCCACCCATTTGTCCTCCCAGAATAGAGTGTTCCGGCCATTCCTTACTAGCTTGGCACATCCTTTCTGTAAGATAGGGATAGATTTCAGGATCCCTTTCCAAACGATTGACATATTCGACTTCGGTCTCCAGGTGTTGAAGTCAGTAGAGTTGATAGAATATTTCGCCTTTAAGACTTTAATCCACAGGACCTCCTCGTCTTGAGACATTCGCCATCCTAATTTGGCTAAAAAGGCCTCATTCATCATGCCTAGTTTGCGGAGGCCAAGGCCACCTTCCTCTTTGCTCTTCGTTACTGTATCCCAATTGATCAGATGACACTTTCGGCCATTCGGTGTACTTCCCCAGAGGAAACTCCTTATGATCTGTTCCATAGCTTTCAATACCCCAACTGGTAGGAGGGTAGTCTGCATGGAGTAGTAAGGGATTGCGGACAGAACTGCCTGGGCTAGAACTAGTCTCCCAGCCAAAGAGAGTGTTTTTGAACTCCACCCAGCTAGTCGCTGTTGCATTCTCTCGATCAAGTTCTGAAAGGATTCATTCTTTAATCTCCCATGGATAGAGGGGATCCCTAGGTACTTCCCCATGTCATCCACCTTTGGTATTCCTGTTCTCTGAGATATCTCCCTCTGTGTGTCAGACTGGGTATTCTTGGAGAAGTAAAGTGAGGATTTTTGGACGTTTATGCTCTGGCCTGAATGTTCGCAGAAGTGATTCAGGCACCGGATCATCTCTTCAGCTTGTGCTGTGGTCGCCTCTCTGAACAACACCATGTCATCTGCGAAAAAAAGGTGAGTTAAATGAGGGCCCTGCCTAGATATATTGATACCTTTCCATTTACCAGAGTTAACAGATTCGTAAATTAGATGGCTAAGCCTTTCAATACAAAGCACAAAGATAAGGGGAGAAATGGGGTCTCCCTGTCTTATTCCTCTCTTCGGCGAGAACCACTCTAATTGTTGCCCACTCCAATTAATTGCTAGCCTAGATGTTGAGATGCACTCCATGATGTTTCTTTTCCAAGTCAGATTGAACCCAATGTCCGATAATGTGTCCTCAATAAACTCCCAGGATAGCTTATCATAAGCCTTTTCCAGATCAATTTTCATCACCATCCATCCCACTGCGCCCTTCTTGGTCCGCATTGAATTCAGGACTTCTTGAAAGACAATGATATTGTCCCCTATTTGCCTCCCTGGTACAAAGCTTGTCTGATGGTGGCCAACCAGCTCTTTTGAGACTTTTTTCAGTCTATTTGTCATTGCTTTGGTAATTACTTTGTACGACACATTGCATAAGCCTATCGGTCGGAGCTGCTTAACAGTTTCCGGAGCTGCTACCTTTGGTATCAAGGTTATAGAAGTATCATTTGTGCCTCGGGGGAGTTTCACGGATTGAAAAAACTCTAATGCAAATTTCGAAACCACTTCTCCCACCACGCTCCAAGACTTCTGATAGAAGCCAGCCGTAAATCCATCAGGGCCCGGGGCTTTGCAAGGATCCATGTCAAATATGGCCTGTTTGATCTCTTCTTGGTCAAAGGGGCTGTTCATCTCTAGCCATTTATTCTCTGAAAGTCTGGGAAACTGGCCTTGGATGAAAGGGCTCGAAGGTCTTGAGCCAGTCTCCGAGAATAAATTGATGAAGTAGCTGCGGATGTGATCTGTTATGGCTGTGTCTTCTGTTAGCCAGGTACCATCCTCGGTCATGAGTTTGTCAATCTTAGTTCGGCTGTTATTGACCGATGTCGCGATATGGTAGTATCTCGTATTTCTCTCCCCTGACTTGATCCATTGTTCCCTCAATCTTTGGTACCAGATAATCTCCTCCTGTGCTAAGGTTTCATCCAACTCTTTCCTTAGTCGTTTTTCCAGCTTAAGCAGGTTTGGAGTCGGGTTGCTGGTGAGATAGTGTTGTACTCCTTTGATCCTGGCCAGCAGTCTCTTTTTTCTTTGGAATATATTGCCGAAAGTATTAACATTCCATAGCCTTAGCGCCTCTGCTGCCGAAATCTTGTTGGCCTCAATGTCTTGGTCAGAACTCCATGATTGTTGAAGACACCTCAGATAGTCCTTGTGCGTTGTCCATGCCAGATTGAATCTAAAAGGTTTGATAACTTCACCTCTTGGCAGGGGATTGGTCGTAATCAGAATAGGTGTATGGTCTGAATTGACCATTGGAAGGTGCTCTACTGTGGCATCCGGGAACCTCAATCTCCACTCTGTATTTGATAAGGCTCGGTCTAGGCGGGCGCTTCTGAAGGTCGTGGTGCTGATGCCTCTTGCCCAAGTGAAGTTTGGTCCTCTGAATCCCAAGTCAATCAGACCTTCACGGAAGATCCATTCCCTGAAGTCCGAGCATCTTGAAGCGTTAAAATGCTCCCTGTTGGATACTTCATTTGAACTGATAACTGAGTTAAAGTCTCCGCAGGCCAGCCATTGGGTACCGAAGTTAGCTTCCTGAAAGGACAGGTTAGAAAATAGGTCTTTTCGCAAATAAGCGTTCGGACTACCATAAACCAAAGATAACACCCATGGGGGTGAGTTATTCTCTTCCACCTGCAGGTTAACAAACTGAGGGTGTGTGCAAAGGACCTCGATTTTAAGGGGTAGATTCCAAAAAACCCAAATGCCTCCCGAGAATCCTACCGCTTCTACCCTAACCCACTCGTCAAAACCCAAACTAAAACAAATCGTGTTAGCTTGGTTGCCCGAAACTTTTGGTTCGAGCAGACAAACAATCTTAGGAGAATGATCTCTGCAAAAAAGTTTAAGAGTGCGCCTAAATGCCTTTGAGGCTGCACCCTGACAATTCCATACTAAGACAATCATTTAAAACAAAAGAAAGCAAATAAATATGTGCACAGTTGCACAAACAAACTCACAGTTGGAGACCAGCCTGGTCCAATTGACCAGTATCATCCTCCATGGCATCCACAGCCTCTGCCAGTAAGTTGCCAGAAGCTCCGGTGGGATCAGGTGGATCACCGATAATGTTGATGTCCATGCCCGCCCTGTGTGATGCCTCCGGGGAGTCGTAGTGGTGGTGAACCGCTGTGCTAACAACCTGCTTACCATGCCTCGATCCCCTTACGACCGTATGCTCTGATTCAGCCGCGGCTCGTCTTGGGGCCCCTCCTCTTCCTCCCCTTCCGCCACCAGCTCCTCTGCCAGCTGTTTGGGGCTGGTGCCTAGGCTGTGTTTGGTATGGTCTGCGATTCGTCTGGGGTTGGGGGTGGTTATTAGTCCGAATTCTTGGTAGATTTTCTGGGGGGATAGGGCTCTCTGCTACTGGTACGTTTCCCTCAGAAGCCGGAGCGGCAGCAGAATCTTCCAGGCTCTCTAGTGCCGCGTATCTCGAGTTCGTCACGAAATTCTCCTTGTTTGTGTTTGTCTGTTGTGAATATTGGCGTCCTCTGTCAAGCGTACCTGGGGTACGATTATTCACCCTTCTTGGTCCTCTTCTTTCCTTTCTGGTCACAAGCATCCATGCCCCGAAGTTCTCCTTATACTTGTGGGCTGAAGACGGTGGTTGTTGGGGTCTCGGTTGGGACCTTGCCGGTTGTTGGGGATCCTCTTGGCCTTCCATGGGCTGAACGCCGTCGCCATCACTTGAATTGATATGTTCGCCATCACATTGCCCCTGCTTGTGCCCATAGACACCACATTTGAAGCACACCATATGAATCCCTTCATATTCAATCGGGTAAACCTCATCCGCCAGAGTGAATTTGGATAGGAGCGATTTCGTCATGTCTAACTCGACGCAGATTCTGGCAAACTTCCCCTTTGAGATCAAGCTTGTTGTGTTATCTACTTTAACCGGCCGACCCACTTCTTTACCTATCTTCATCAAGAAGTTATCATCGAAATATTCGATCGGAATCGTAGGGAACCTAATCCAGACTAGAAGCTTGTTCAACTTACTCTTTCTGGGGATAAAGTTGGGAACCCATTGCTGTATTGATAGATAGTGGTCCAAGATAATCCATGGCCCTTCATACTTAGCATATTCGTAGTCTCGTAGGGATTCGAATCTAGCCAAGTAGAAGTCTAGATCGAGTGCGATTAGGTCGAAACTTGCCTCCGGTCTCCACATTCTCTGTAGTCTGTTAAGCAAGAAGGAGTAACTTACCTTCCTTCCCAGAAGTCTGATTATGAGGGTCCTCTGCCATGGACGGCGTAGCCGCTCCTTTTCTTCCCTCGTAACTCGAATAATTGGGCAATTAGGGTCCGCCCTTTCGTTACCCATCTCCTCATCATCAGAAAAATCCTCTTTCTCGAAGGGGAGTTCCGTCTCCTTTCTTCCCCAACCCGTATTGGGTGTTTCCACAGGTGTACGCCATTGTGCCGAGTCTGGAGATTTCAGACCGGTGAATAGGGCTGAATCTTGGGCAGGGGTTGATTGCGGTGAATGGCCGACCGTTTCTTTGATATCGCGAGGTCGTTTCGTCTTCTTGGTACTTCACTGTAGTAAATCTTCATCCTCCGGCGACCGGGTGGTCGCCGCAGGCGTGCCAGTCTCCGAGAGAGAATCCGTCTCCATAAAACCACTGTCTATCAATTACTAATAGTAAATAGTTTAGTTTATTAAATATTTCTCTACAAATCTAATACTATTTGCTTATCAAAATTATTAACACAATCTGTTATTCAGTAACCACTATTTACTAATTACCAAACAAGCCACTGTGTTATCACCACAGCCAATTTTATTTCTATCTATCTAATTTTTTTAGATTACTATTGATATTAGATGCTTCAAATTTTCAAGTAATCTATTAAGATTAGTCGTTCAGTTGTTAACATAGAGAATCATACACTACAATGTTCACGTGTGGGCAAGAGAACCATACACTACATAAATAATAGTACAAACAACTAAATATATTGTTAGGTATACCTCAAAGTACATAAGTATTATAGACTTAAAGTATTAATAAATTGGCGCCATGGGTTTCAACTTTGATTTGTGGGAAAGCTCACTATCGCTCCCAAGATATATTTTAGATTAAGTTTGTTATATGACCATGGTTAAAAAAAATTGGTTAATAATCCCAACCAAGATGGCAATAGATCCATGCTTGTAACTACAAAGTCACGAGTTCAAATTCTTTCCCCTTGGTTTGAGCAGGTCAGGCTAATTTACTTGTGGTCCTTTGCCGGCTAGATTCACAAGGCGGAATTTACTCACACTCGAAGGGTTGTGAGGTTTCCCTTGTCATCCAAAAAAAATAAGTTAATAGACAAATCCCAAAAATAGTTAAACTTAGAACCTTTTAATTACTAAATCCTTCCCTTTATACGGGAGGTGGTGGGTTCGAGCCTCAGTGAAGGCGATACTGACTCTTGTGCTTCAATAGGTTGAGAAAGTAGTTGTGAACAGATACTGCATTGTAATAGAGTTAGTATGATTCAAAAAGAAATTACTAAACTAATTGTCCGATCAACTTTGTCGATGTTGCTTCCTCCCTGAGTTGCAACTGATTGCACATTTGGGTTTACACGAGCACAGAAAATGGCCAAGCCGATTTACTTTAATTTTTATTCTTTATTTTATATTTGGAAAACATATTTATCAACGTTTATTTTCTAAATTCAATTTTTACGAAATATACTCAAATATAACATTTTAAATATAACATTTACTCAACATTTTGAGTGATATTTTAAACTTAATATTTAGGATATTTTAAATTTAAAAATTAATATATATATATATATATATATATATACACGCGCGCGCATGTACACACAAGGAATAGTTCGTTTACTCCAGGAAAAAAATCAAGGATTTTGTAAATATTCAAATTAAAGCAACGATAACAGAATATGAAAATGATAGAATTCCAAATGTAAAAACTCTAATTAAGAGCAACCTCAACAATGTTGGTTTGTTTTTTGTTTTTTCAAGCCAAGTACTCAGAGAGTGGAGAGAGAAAAAGAAAAGAAAAATAATTCTGACCCAAAAAAAAAAAAAAACGGGACCCAATGCACGCTCAATGTTGGGCACAGTAGTGCGCCACAACTTGGGCCCGCAAAAAATAAATTGATTTACAGGGTAAAAAACGCCACCCACATTAGTGCAAAATCTTCTTGCCAAAAAAAAAAATCCTCAAAAATCATTGTTGTCCTAATGGTGATTAGTTTGACCGTAATTCTTATGTTTAAATAATTACATTCTTCAAAATTAATGTGTTTAAACAAGTGAATAATATTTTGACTGCCTTTTATCGGATTCTATGAATTAAGACTTTTTTCTCAAAAAAAAAAAAAAAAAATATTTTGAGAGAGAAAATAGTTTAATGTCAATTGATGCGACTTTAAATATTTTGAATTATTTTTCGCTAAATCACTATATCATGGGGATTTGTGCAATTTAGAAATTTTTAATATTATTATAAATATTTTAATATTTTAAATAAAATAATAAAATATATGTATATATAATTATACAATTCTACTCATTTTCTAAATAATGAACCAAACACATCAAGACTATTTTTCAGAATACATTCAAACATTGAAAATGAACATATTTTCTTGAAAATGTCTCATTTTTTAAAAATATTTTTCAAAAATCATTTGTCTGCTTTCTAAACACTGACTAAGATTAGTCATTCGGGTGTTAACATAGAGAACCATACACTACAATGTTCACGTGTGGGCAAGACAACCATACATTACATAAATAATAGTACAAACAATTAAATATATTGTTTTTTTTTAAAATAATTAAATATATTGTTAGGTACACCTCAAAGTACATAAGTATTATAGACTTAAAGTATTAATAAATTGGCGCCATGGGTTTCAACTTTGATTTGTGGGAAAGCTCACAATCGCTCCTAAGATATATTTTAGATGAAGTTTGTTATATGACCATGGTTAAAAAAATTGTTAGGCGCTCATCAGGCGCTCGGGGGGACAACTTGCGCCTAGAACGCTTAGGTTGGGATTAATCGGCGCTTAGCTGTCCGTGTATTTTTTATTTTTTATTTTATTTTTTAAAAAATTTGTTTAAATTTTTTAAAATTTTAAAAGAATCGATAATTATAAACTATGTAATATTTTTAATAGTTAATACTAAAATATTAAATATGAATCTAAAAGACATCTAGAGTTTGAAAAATCCAGGGTTATTTCGCTCCAAACGATGTTGTTTTTATTGAAAAACACAATTTAAAAAAAAAACAAGGGAACAATAGCTAATCGGCCAACTAGATGACCTAGTCGGTGCGTTTGGCGGCCTAGTTAGTGCCAAGGAGGCCTAGGCGGTCAGCACTTAGGTGGCCTAGCCGGTCGGCCGCCTAGACCACCGATTATGGTGATACATACACTAGGCAGTCGGCCAGCGCCTAGCGCCTAGGCGCTGATTAATTGGTGCATAGGCAGGATTTTTGCAACATTGACTGTGACTATAGTTGGCAAATGATCACGAGGTAAACGAGCTTAAATTGTCTATAGCAGATTGGCTCAA
>CM008337.1:24294597-24317373 GCA_002525835.2 Ipomoea batatas | reverse complement strand
AAAGTTTTTAATTGACCATTTCCCCACGATTTTTTTTTTTTTGATTTGAATGTTTCCCCTAATGACAATTTTTTGTGGATTTGTGCAGCTTAGAAATGTGGTACTTTGTGGGGCTTATTCTTATGGTTGGATACACCAAGAACGCAGAAGTTTCAGTAGATGCGATTTCTATATGGTGAGTTTTTGTGCTTTTTTCCATTTTACAAAGATGCATTCTTTACAGTAAATTTTACCTCCCGTGAATCTGTGATACTGTGGAAGTTACCGTTTGACCTGTATGATGCACGTAATTATAAATTACACTATTATTAATTTAATTTTTTTTTTTAAAAAAAAAAGAGAAATAAAAAGATGTTAAAATATACAATATAATAATATAGTTAGATTTTTCTATAAATACATTTGGTTAGATATGTTTTTTCATAGAATAAAAAATTAAAATTTAAAATTTGTATAATTTATATAATCAATACTTATGTATATATTTACATAAATTTATAAATGAAATTTATATAATTAAATTGATTTATGTTTAATTTTATTTCATCAATATTATAATTCCCAAAATATGAGTAATAGTTAACTGAATTGTATTTAGAAATCAAAAGATGTACTCCTTAAATTTAAAATTCTAAGTGTAAATTTAGACCATAATTAGAAAATTTTTGTTTTATTCTTATATATATAATGCATTGCGTGTGCACAAAATATTTATTAATATGTATTTAGGAAAATTTTATAATACAATTTCTCTAATTATAATTTTTTATTGCTAAATGCAATTAGGCCATTAATTATATGTATTTAATAATTTTTAATTAATTATTTAAAAAGAAAAACAACAACAATTTTGGGTCAGTCTACAGTAAAATCATCTCACAGATCTTTATCCGTGAGACGGTTAGGGTCAATATGAAAATGTAATACTTATGCTAAAAAAATACAATACTAATTCAGAATAAATTGTTTGTTATTTATAAAAGAAAGTGTATTACTTTTGAGGGAAAATGTTATATTTTTAAATCAAATGTTATATTTAGGGGTTTAGTAGTTATTTATGAGAAAATTTGTAATACTAATCATAAAAAAAATTGAATGATTGTTAGTTATGAGAGAAAGTGTAATACTTTAAAATCAAAGCGTAATATTATGGATTGAAGAGTTACATATAAAAAAAACGGTAATATTTATGAAAACCTGATGGATCTCACAGATTAGAATATGTGAGGCAGTCTCGTGGGAGATTTTGCTCACAATTTTACACCTAATGATATGATATGGCGATAATAGATTCATTCTTAAAAAGCTCTATCAATTTACAAGTATTTGATAAATATTAATAATTACGAAATGACATAAGTATATGTAAACTTATGCTATAGAACTTTATGTGTAAATAGTATTATCCTAATGTTCAATGTTCATTTGCAGCTTGAGCATTTCGGGATGGACGTTAATGTTTGGTGTTGGATTCAGTGCTGCAATAAGGTAATTAAATGAGCTAAAAAATGTTTTCAAAAAAAAAAAAGAGCTAAAAAATAATGTTATATGGACAAAAATTAATGGAAAATCAATGTATTGGTCACTTAATTGTTTTGTAACTGTCAATTTAGTCCATAATATAATTTTCAATTTGATTTAATGAAATCCTCTAATTGTTTTAAATTTCGTCAATTAAATCTCCTTCGCATTATTTCGTCACTCGGCCGTTAGTTGCCCTTATTTGAGTGGGCATTTTAGACTTTTCTTATTACCCATTTTATCACCTTCATTGTCGAGTGGGTCTCGTTGCCGTAGCAGTTTATTTAGAAGAAGAAGAAGAAGAGTGGGTCCTACAAAAGAAGAATACCCTACGCCCATTTAGTTTTTCAATTGGTGTGGTGACGGTGGTTTCGATCGCACCTCGCTAGCAACCTCATAACTGGTTTTTGACGTAACTGGTGCATCGTTTTTTCGGCGAAATGCCATCAATTCTGGGTGTCGGTGTCGAGACTGAGGAAAACAGCGGCAAGCTTTAACATTGCAGCGAGAATAGACAACATAGGTGGGCTGGGTTCCAGACTTATCGTTGTTGTCTCCCCTCCTACAGGCGATGCTAGCTCCGGCCATCGTTGTTTTCTACTTCGGGCTTGCGATGTTGGCTCTTGTCGTTGTTCGTCAACTTTTTCGGGTGGGGCTGGTTGTTGGGAAAGGCAATAGTGCATAGAAGAGAAAAGAGGCATTCATGATCAAGCATTGGTTCTTCTTCTTTTTTTGTTGCTGCAAGAGGTAGGGTTTTCTTTGGTTAGATCAAGATTTATGGATACCCCCGAGTAAGGTACCCAATCAGGAATGCACCCACACACTCAGGACCCGCAGCCTATCTAGAAGACTGAGGGGACCCCAAATCGGGGTGCGTACAAGGTGCAGAAGGGGGACCAAGTAGACCAGGCAGTCAGGTCTCTCGCTAGGGCAGCCAAGCCAACTCCGGTCGCCCACTCACTTTGCAGGCAATTGGGGTTGGCATGGCAGACCGAGTGCTGAACCTTGAGGCGGGGAAAGATATTTCTTAGAGGTTTCTTCCAAATTTGGGCGAGATATCCCTTTTCATCATTCGGAAAGAAATCTGATCACTTAGGAAACTTTCTTAAGATCAACTTTGTTAATATCTCTTTCAGTTTCTCTAGCATTAACGTCGCCACCTTACTACTTGATTATTTTACAATTTTGTTGGTCCGCCGTCCGACAACCTTGTGGGCGTAAAACAAACAAAGATGATGATGGAACTCGATGCCATTGTATTGCTTCTTTAACAGCAAGGAGCTGGGCCACTTGACGGGACTAACAATGATGGTGATAAAAGGGGGTAATGAGAAAGGTCTAAAATGCCCACTCAAATAAGGGCAACTAACAACTGAGTTACGGAATAGTGCTAAGGGGATTTAATTGACAAAATTTAAAACAATTGGAAGACTACACTCATTCAAATTAAAAATTAAGGACTAAATTGACAGTTGCAAAATAATTAAGAGATCAAAACAATTATTTTCTTAAAATTACAATTAAAATATATATTATTATGTGATTTGGGCATCCAAGTTATCAAAACATATTGATGTAGCATTCCAATCACCTTTAACATAGAAGTTATCTGCAATAACAGGTCAAATGGGTTAATTATATTGCAATTTTTTTCTAACTTCAAGTGTCTAACTGGAGTTTTTTCTAGTTTGAGTGCTTTTTTTTTAACCTAATTTGAGTGCTTTAATTGTACTTTCATGAATAGTTCAAGGGTTTATTTGACCTTGATCCCTATTAAAAATAAACATTATGTCCATAGTCTATCTTATAATGTGGACCATGATACATGGTATATAATGATTGCGAGTCTGCCTGTTTGACATCTCTTCTAATTCACAAAACTATAAAACTTATCATTTATCACATGTCTTATTATTAGACAAAATATTGGAAATAAAATTTGATTAAAATTACAGTTTCTTGAAATTGTATTTAAGCATCTATAACACCACACCATGATTTTAGGATTTAAAAACACATCTATAATGCTTGTTTTCAAAAAAAAAAAAAAAAAACACATATAATGCTTAATTATGGAATGAAGGTTTAAACATAATGTGTGCAGCGTGAGGGTGTCGAATGAGCTCGGCGCTGGACATCCTCGGACAGCAAAATTTTCTGTAGTTGTGGCAACAGCTACTTCGTTATTCACCGGAATCATCCTCGGACTCATTCCTATTCTCCTTAGGAGCCGGTATCCGCCATTGTTTTCGAAAAGCTCGTCAGTACAGAAGCTAGTATATGATCTCACACCATTGTTAGGATTCACCATTACCCTTAACAGCCTTCAGCCAACACTCTCTGGTTTGGATAAAACTCTTCTCTCATCTCTCTCAATAATCTTGATGAAATATTTTGAAATTATTGATTCCAACACTGAAGTGCAGGGGTAGCCATTGGAGCAGGGTGGCAAAGCTATGTAGCATATGTCAACATTGTATGCTACTACTTGGTGGGTATTCCTATTGGTCTGGTTTTAGGCTTTGTCTTTAACAAGGGTGTCAAGGTATATATGCATTTCTTCTCTCATAGGTTATAAGTTAATGATAATTAAACCACTGAGCTCTGAAAGCTTATTGTGAATGATTGTAGGGTATTTGGTATGGAATGATGGCAGGGACTGTAGTTCAAACCATCGTTCTGATAGTTATGGTCCTCAGAACTAACTGGATCAAGGAGGTACAATTGTTTTTCGAGTTTTTTTTCACTCGATTATGGAATTCTTTCCACATTTGACTGCACAATACCTAATTTCTAGTTATCAATGACTTTATCTTAAAGCAGACAATTGTCATTTCTAACTTTTTTCTTAAATGTCTCTACGAGAGGGTTGAAAATAACAATTTTGCCCTTCAAAATAAGTCATTGTCTTGAATTTGATCTAAAATTAGGCCAAAGGACCAACCAACAATTGGTATACCATGGACCAGACTACAGAGTCCCTAGTCCAAAAATTATGTGTTTGCAGTTGACATATTATGTACCTACTATAAATAAATTGAAAGTGCATAACATGTTAACTACAAACACATAAAATGGTAAATACAGACACAAACTATTAACAACAGATATAGAATATGTTAATTGCAACATATTATGTGTCTGTTTATGAAAATCATTTTATGCGTCTGTAAATAAACTCGTACAGAATATGCTGTACATAATCTGAATTTGGTGATATACCCATAATGTTTCACGATTTTAAACTCTTGTTTCCACTTGTACAATTATTGAACATGTTAAGTTTCAATTCTCAATATGAATAAATGCAGGCTTCGATTGCTGGAGAAAGGATCAAGAAATGGGGAGGGGATTCAGATTCACAGCCACTTGAACTCCATTAGAGTTTCATACAAACTTACATATTCTCAACTTATATAATTAGAATTTGAGTTGAGATTCTAATTTATGCTTATGACTCAAATATCAAACTTGAAGAATTTAACACGATATGTTGAAATCATTAATACTGATATGATAGAGCTGCAAAATTGATACCCTTTTGAATTCCACAAAACAATCAATCCACTTATAATGAAAACAAATTAAATCACAAGTTCATATCATAAACGTTAAGATTCCAAAACTGCAAAATGCGAAACAGAGAAGAACCTTAGGCGGTGAGAAGAACAGCGCCGCCGGCCTCCTTGATCTTCTTCTCGGCGATCTTCGAAACGAGCTTAGCCTTCACCACAACCGGCTGATTGCTAGGAAGCACGCCTTTCCCCAAAACCTTGAAAAACCCTAATTGAGTCACATCGATCAACGGAACATCGTCCTTAGACGCCTTTTCCTTCACTTCCTGCGGCACCATTGACCAAAGCTTATCGACGTTGACGATCGGGCAATAGAACTTGTTGCGGAGCTTGTGGAAGTACCGCATCCCGACTTTCCCGAAATACCCCGGGTGATACTTGTCGAAGAGGATCCGGTGGTGGTGCATTCCTCCGGCGTTTCCGCGGCCTCCGGGGTGTTTACGGTGCTTTCCGATGCGGCCGTGTCCGGCGCTCACGTGGCCTCTCTTCTTCCTGTTCTTCTTGAACCTTGTCGTCATGGCTTCGGGTGGGGATGCCGGAGATTGTTGCAGAGCGGCGGCTGAGAAATGGATGTGAGGCTCGGGGCTAGGTTTGAAGGGAGGGAATAAAATGGTGATGCGTTGGCGGGATTTTACGTATATGCCCCTTGCTGGGCTCGTTTAGGAATTCAGGAATAGTGGTGAAAATGTAATTAGGGGTTTCTGTTTGGGCTGCCAGGGCTTCATTGACGTATAAAGAATGTGGGCCTCAACCCACAACCCGTTATTTTTAAGGAAACATTACAATTTTTGTCCCTAAGTTATAAAATATTGTAAAATTCATCCATTTTTAAGGAAACATTACAATTTTCGTCCCTAAGTTATAAAATATTGTAAAATTCATCCTTTCTTATTGATCGTATTAAATTTTTATCCCTAAGTTATAACTGACGTTTTAAATTTTGTCCTTTTTTAACTGATCTTGCTCAATTATCATCCAAATTTTGTCTCTAATGTTTTGCTAGAAAAGAGACAAAATGTGCAACTCCAGTTATAATTTAAGGACAAGAAGTAAGCACGAACAATAAGTAGAGACGAATCCTACAATAACCATATAACTTAAAGATAAAAGGTACAAGTTTCCTTTAATTTTAAGTAGTAATATATGTAGAGAGTTTAAAAATTAAATGGCTCTTTATAGAGTATGTATACCCCCCATACTCTATTATAGGGTTAGACTATGACTGTATGAGTAGGGAAATTTTTACAAATATCCTAATTGTTGTGATCTCTATCAAAAATATATGTGTTATATGAATAAATATATTTTAACTCTAAACCATTTATATTTATATTTTTGTAATAGTTAATTTAGTTTATTTAATAAGTTCAATGTGGAAGCTTTAAAAGACTTTGCATGGGTTGAAATATGCTATAGATAGTGATACAAGTTAAATTGATTGTTTCATTATTTTTAATGGTTTTTTGATATGTCGTGATGAAGGATTTAGGTGATGCAAATAAATCCTTGAAATAAGAATCATTAAGGAATAGAAAATATAAATCAAACAGTAAAAATAAGTATTAAATTACAAATGACACATGCTACTTAGAAGGTACAAACACAGGTAGCCCAGTTGAAAGGATGGAGAAAAAAGCACTAGACTAAGTGTCTTTGTTGATTATTAGATGATGTTAGAAGGGGGAAAGGAGTTTTATCATAGTGTATGCATCCTGTGAAATGAGTGGTTGTCATGTCTCAATCAACCCTGTCCAACCACTCGTCATCACCCTAAGTCACTATCACACCTTTTCTCCTTAGTTAATTTTTAGCGCATAAACTTGCACATGAGTCAAGCTAGACTAGCTAGTTGTCACCCATGTAGCTAATCATGTAAGAGTCTAGGGCTTAAATCTCAATGGCTTGTTTCCTTTCCAATTAACTTTTTTCCCTTTCAATTTTAGTCCCCAAAAATCATGTCCACGGGCTCCGATTATTTCTCGGATACAATCAATTCCCAAAACACCTCTCTTTGGCCTAATATTTTCTTTGGGTTTAGTCCTCATGGCTCTATCATGAGTCTCTCACTTTTTCTAGTTGTCTAGACAACTAGAGGAAATAGTAGACTTTGACCTCATATTCTTTCATTTTGACTTTTGCAGTTACCTATTCTTCTTCTCCAGCGTTTCTCTCTCTTTGTTTCTTATTATTATTAATTTATTTGAATAAATATCGTCTCTCCAACAATGCAACAACACATTTTTATTGATTAGCTAAAGGTAACCCACTAATCGATTTAATTGCATCAAATCGACGAGTTGATGTGTTAGTTGTAATTTTTTAAAAATTTAAGAGCGTAATTACTTTTTGATAAATAGTTTGATGACATATTTAACAATATTTTCCTATAAAAATTTAGTATTTAATTATATAGTTTTTAAATTTGGAATGCTATTTCCACTGTCATTTTTAAAACGTTACCATAAATATATTAGTTACACTTCAAAATTAACAGCTCTCGTAGCTCAGTTGGTTAGAGCACCCGTTTAGTAAGCGGGAGGTCTTGAGTTCGACTCTCAACGAAAGCATTTTTGTACCTTACCTTCTTTTCATCCAGACCAGATTTTGTTTGCAACGTTTCAGCCCGTTTGTTGATGTGATCCACAAAATATAATTTAATTCCCGACTAAGTTGGCCCAATCGCATAAATGATTATTTTTAATATTACTACGTAATATAGTATTAGATATACATATGAACTTTCAGTATATGAAAATAAATAAATAAATAAACAAACTTTCAGAAAATATACTAAATAAAAGCGGCATGTGACATTTCACACAAGAATTAACCACCAAATTTGTGGCAGTTGAAGCGAGTTAACGTTGAACATGTGAAGGCCAAAAGATCTCTTCCAAATCGGTAGAATACCAGAGCATTTGTAAATGAAATGAATAACAGAGCATTTGTAAATGAATAATAGCTACAAGACCATGAATAATGGCATTTGATGAGTGGATTCAAAGTTGAAGATAGGGTGCATAGCTAAACACTGAAAGGAGCAAGTCAATTTATTATAATATCAGTGCAAGTGGAATGTTTATAAGCTATCATCAAGCAACAACAAATACTTTACAAGTATCATGGAAGAAATTTACACATATACAACAAACACCATTCATCTTTGCAAAAAGATAGCAGCACCAACCAAACCTATCCATAGTGTTAGAGCCACCCAAAACGTCTGGCTTTTCTCCAAACCAACGGGTGGTTTCCACACTAGAAAGTCCCCCAACCAGTCCCTGGATGATGGTACTTGCTTGGTTGTAATGCCACTCTGCATTTGCTCTTTGTCCTTGTTCTTATCGGTCCATGTTGCTGCATAGCTGTTGAAGTAGTTAGTAATCTTGGCGCCTCTACAATCACACAAAACATAGCAACCATGGCAGCAAACGAGGGTGATAGCTGATGACATGCAATAATAATAAGGTTAAAAATTCAACTCCCCGAGGGAGCAGCCTAGTGACCTTCTTGGTTTGAGCCGGTCAGTTATGGGCAACCTATTGTGGTCCTTTGTCAGTTAGGGTCACGGGGTTTACCCTGTGCACACCCTTAGGTAGTGGCTACGGGTTTCCCTCATCACCCAAAGATAAAAAGAGTTCTTCAAAATGACAATCCCGGATGTGCAAAATATTCTTAAAGAAACCACAAAAGCATCAAAAGAACATTAAATTAAATTAATGAAAGAAATGAAGATCTAACATCACAGACAGACATGGTAAACAAGAAAAAAGATGGGGGTATGTTTCCTAGAGATTATTCAAGAAATGGGCGGTTTAGAAATTGATGAGCAAGGACGCTAGGTTCAATTCAAATGATTAATTCTCCATTTTTGGTTAGCTTGCATGTCTAGAATGGTTGCAAGAACTTAACTTAGAACTTCAATTACATAATGAGCGAGGATCCTACTGTATCGAGTAACAGATACATGATATAGTTGCAAAGAGAGCTTCAACATGGAAACGCACAAATTAACAGCTAGAAGATGACACTATTCATGGCTACTATAAAATTACGTTTTGCAAGTAACAACATATAGTTCATTACTCAATATTTTAAAAGGACATGCAATTCATCTTCTCACCTATAAGCACTTGGTAATTTATGTTGTTAACCTAGAAAAGTAACTCACAGGGTTTATGTTAGCTAAAATAGATATCGCAATGTATGAACACAAAGTTACCTATCATAGCTAGAACCAATTAACGGTATGGTGACCATCTCTTCTTGGGATATCTTGAGCTTAGGTGCCTGCAATATGTAACGAAGCTCCTTAGCTTGGCGCCGAATGCTAATACTAGGATGGAACTTCTCCAATTCCTTGTACAATGAAATGCAGTCTGTATGTCGGTTATTTGCTTCATAAGCCATAGCGAGCCAAATTTGAATCTGACAACACATCCATTGCCAGAAAAAATTAGTCTCAAACCAATAATATTATATTCTAAACACAAAGAAACATTTCTTTTGGAGTAATTCCTAAATTACCTCTCCACCAAATAAGGTAGGCCTTGGAATAATCGTCAGGGCTCCTTCTAGAAACTCAATTGCACGTCCATAACTACCCTTCCCGTAAGCCTTCTGGCCCAGATCAAACATTAACTGAGCAGTTCTTCTCCTCTCTGCTTGCTCCTTCGCCACCTAGAGTTCCAATCCATAAAATCAAACACCATTCGCTTTACTATAGTAAACAAAATAATTATTTTAACAGAAGGAAATCAGCAGTGTTCCAAAATATTAACACCCAAAATTATGTTTCGTAACAGGCCACCCTCCGATCCATAAAGCAGCCACCCACTGCAGATTGAACTTCAAAACGTCGCTAAGATTGTTATCATGATTATGGTTACAATTATCATCATCTTCCACGACACACAGGAAACACAAAGGTCAATACTAATAAGGGCAATGCTTATTATGATATTATCCCAAATCATTTGCAGCAAATCATGTCTCTCGTGTTGCTCCACATTTGATTAACTCATAGTAAGTACACTAATTCATTTGTAAAGGATAATGGTATCTCCTATAACAGACATGAAAGCTCACTGAAGTAACTAAATTACATTGGTTAGATCAATCCTATTATAATTAAGGGCAATAAAATATTATCCTTATCTAACCCTAAGCCAAATCTAATTCATTTATTTATTCAACTTGAACTTTAGTTATATTAACAAGAGACAAACCACATACAATAAACAATTGTAAGTTCATCTAACTCCAAATTTCAGAGAAGTAAAGAAATTAAAAAAGGGATTAATTACCTTTTCGAGCTCTTTCCTCACTTTCTCGCGCTTCTCCTCCTCAGTTTCTTGCTTCTTCTCACTCCCTTCATCGTACTCTTCATCGACACGGTTCTGCAACTCCTCGGCTTTCTTCTCCAGCTCCTTCATCTCTTCAATCTCCTTCACTCTCCGCCTCATCTCCCTCTCCCATCCGGCCTTCTCCTCTCTCCCTTCCTCCTCCTCCTCGTCGAATCCATTTCCGTTGCCGCCGTTCTCGTCGTCGCTGGAGTTCTCGTAGTCCACCGCGCCCGCCTTGGATTTCGCCTTCACCTTCGGATTCCGGCTGTCCTTGTCGTACTCGAAGCCGGTGGCCGCAAGGGAGGCGTGGCCGTGTGGGGTTTCTCGCTTGGCGAAGAGGTTGAAGACGACGTCGTTCGGCGGCGCCCGGATCTTGCGGTCCTGAGGCGGTACAGCACGTGGGAGAGTCACGTGGCTTCCATCTAGCAGTACGGCTATGTTCCCCATCGCCACCGCCATGTTTGTGTATCTGATTGAGTGAAAGAAGGAAGTGGAAAGACGAAAGAGAAGCCGACTCGTCTTCAAACTTTCGGCTCGAGGGGAGATATTTTTAGCAACTTGACAGCTGAAATTACTGAAAGCCCCTTAATTCATTACATGTATTTAACCACAGAAGCATACTAATAATGTTGGTAATGACACTTTCGGACTGTTTGAAAAATGATTTAACAACCGTAGTCTAACGTGTTTGACCAACTTTACCTTGTTTAATTAGTTAAGCATCTAATATGACTAACTTTACCTTGTTTAATTAGTTAAAAAAAAATTATTATGAGTGTTTGATAAATAGCTTTTTGGCTTAACTTATTAATATCAATACGTTAAAAATGAAAAAGTTATTTTGGATAGCTTATTGATATCAACTTATTACATTTTTGTTTTAAAAGTCTAATTTACCCATAATAGTGATTGATTATTATGATGTTTTAATTTTTATTCAAATTTATATTTTTAATATCATCAAAACCACTTAAAATTCAATGAATTAACTATTTGTTACACACATATATATATATATATATAATTCAATGCATCTATGTCAAATTACTTAAGGTACTTAATGCTTAAGGTATGTAACCGTACAAGCGCACCGGAACCCTTCCCTATGTATATAGAGAGACAATGGAAAGTGGAGGTTGGTGTTTTGGATAAAATGGAAGGCTGCAGATATTTAAAGAATTTTGCAAGGATACTACATACTAGTACAGTAGTACATAGTAGCTGGGTGGAATGTTAACATGGTACAAAAAGTAGAGGCTGCAACATTTGGGGTCAATTTCACCATCATGATACTCTCCAATCTCTCAATCAACTCGGCATAATGGATTCACTTGGAAAACGGAACGAAAAGGCCATTTATTGGACAAAACAACAATTTCTATTTATTTATATTAAATCTTGTACTTATTATGAAAACAAAACTAAGCATTCATCAATAGGGGTTGAGAAAATATAAATGAACATATACTACAATGTAATAGAGTCAGTTGTATTCAAAAAAAAAAAAACCAAGCATTCAATGAAACAAAAGAGACTTCCAACATGTTAAGCACATTATATTATAATATATAAAATATAAATATGCTCTCACATTGCTCCAAGAATGCAATTCAGCTCAAGTCAGGTATTGAACTCAAATGAATTCATGCATACTAACCCAGAAATCAAATACCATCCATAATCAGAAAAGGATTGAATGGGTGGTGTCGGGGGCAGAAATCTTCATTTCCCGGCAACTTCAAGTAGTCCCACCCAACTGGTGAGTTTTTCTCTGGGTTTATTTTTCATATGCCCTCGCCTTTTCTCTTCAGCGTCGATCTTCTGCCAGCCCTCAAATGGGATGACTGCAGAGTTCCTACTGTCCAGTAGTTGGAGGAGGCCCTCCCTCCCCGGCTTTGACGAGCCAGATGTGGATGGTAGAATTCCTTTCTTGATATCTTCAGAAATGCTGGCAACCTGCCACAAATCACGTGTACATAGGACGTTTTCAATCATTTACAAACTATAATCACCTCCTACTAGAGCAAATTAGGATCCGTTTGAAAAGTAGGAAAATGACTTCCGGAAAATATTTTCCTTTCCAGTGTTTGGATGCATTATGGAAAACTGTCTTGGTGTGTTTGGTTCATTTTGGCCGAGAACATGCGAAACGGCCATATTGGCCATTTCTTCCGGAAAAATGAACTGATTTTCCTTGGTTAACGGAAAACATTTTCCGTTGACCGCATTTTCCGGACGTTGCCAAACACCGAAACCTTGGAAGTCATTTTCCGGGTTACCAAAGGCATCTTAATGTATTCTGATAAAGGGGGAATTGCTGACTTACAGTTTCTTCAGCGCAGTAAAGATTGGTAGCGATGATTCCAGTTGGTCCTCTTTTCAACCAACCACAAACGTATAAACCCTTCTCGACCTCTGTGAGGTCTCCTGTAGAATCACTTAGGACACGGCCTCTAATGTTTGGAACTATGCCTGGGTAAGGAAACCAAAACTAAGAATCATATGGGCATGCATCAAATTACATTTTCATAAGCATAGAAACCATAGTATTCATCCAGAATTTTGAAAACAAATAGGAAAATACATATAGGCATGATATTAAATATAGTTTCTGCAGAGCTGCATTTCTTTCGCATACCATTCCGGGGATCAAAAGGTAAGCCCTTAACACATACTGATTTATAACCAATACTCTTCAAAACCAGCCTGCAAACAGCAAGAGCATGGTATGCTAATTTTAGAAGCATCAAGCAATAAGAACAACCACATTTGTGGTTTTTGAAGAGTTTTTCAGGGCTAAAAACTTTGAGTGAGTTTTTGAACAATTGGGGAGGGTTTTTTTTTGGAGTTTTTTCTCCTACAAAAACAATTTTGCAGGAAAAAAAATTCCAAAAAACCACCCTCCCCAATTGTTCAAAATTTTGCGGGAAAAAGAAAACAAACACACACAAGGACGCGCACTTCAAGTGCACGGACCAACCTAGCGACACGCGCCCGCTGGGACACTTACAACCTGAATACGACCATTTTTCCAAGTTTTAAAATAATAACTATAATATTTGTTCTATAAATACATCTACTTTTACAATTTTAATCACTTTCTATCCTACTCTCAATTCATTCCTACCCTATTCTCAATTCATTCCTTATCATTCTCTCAAGGCAAGAGGTAATGATAAAAGTTCAAGCCATCAAACGTTAATGAACACGTTCGCAAACGTGTTCGCGAACATTAACGAACATGTTCGTGAGCGTGTTCATTAACGTTAGCAAAGACATTCGCGAGCATGTTCGTGAACGTTAACAAACACTAATGAACGCTTAACAAATGAACACGAACAAGATTTTCCAAAACCTTAACAAACGAACACAAACACGAACACGAGCACTCCAAAATTCTTAGCAAAGTAGCAAACAAACATAAACAACCTTTGTTCGTTCATGTTCAGTTCGTTTACCACCCTAATAGGAATGAATTGAGGGAAGGATAAAAAGTGATTAAGATTATACTCATTATAGAGATAGATGTATCTATAGAAGAAATATTATAATTATTTTTTTTTTATTTTAAAACTTCCGTCAGTTGCCAATATCAGAGCGGTCGCTAGCTGGCGGCCACTCTAAAGTGCTCGTTGGGTTGGTTTGTGTGCTTGAAGCACGCATCCTCTGTTTTTTTCTTTCCTTTCTCTTGCAAAAACTGAGGAAAAAAAAAACCTCCTCGATTGTTCAAAAACCCACTCACAGTTTTTAGCCCTGAAAAAACTCTTCAAAACCACAAATGTGGTTGCTCTAAGTACTATAATTACACTAGTGCAAATATGGACATATGGTAATGGTAGAATAAATCTCCCAGTCACATTTTTCTAATTCCCATCTTTCTTTGGTTACCAATTCCCCCTTTCATTCATTTTAACTCTTGCATCTCCATGCATGTTGGAGTCAATTTATAATCATAAGATATGCAAATTTATAAATAAAGCCAAAACAACATTGTACCCGCATTCCAAGTCATCAAACTGTCCTGTACCCACTGCAATCTGTTTCCCAGAGACGACATCTTCTGAAAAATGGCCAAAGTAAGCTTAAATTATTCCATCAAATCCTCATAATTGTAATTTAAAACCAAATAACTAATTCATATCTTGTCTTCACTACATCTACTGTTAAATACAACTAACTTTAGTTGTTTTGAGCTACAATGCTTACAAAGAAAGAAAAGAAGGTTCAGAAGAACAATATAAAGGAAGTAAACTGAAAAGGCAATTATTATACAAGTCTACCTCTAATAATTGTGCGCTCAAATTTCACACCAGCTACATGACCACTTCTAGCACCGGATTCTAAAAACCTTTCCGGTTTTCGAAAGAAAACAAAGTGTAGTTCCCGTTGACCAGGAGTAGGATATTGAGCTGCAGAAATAGCAGCCTTAGAGAGCAACTCGTGAATTCTCCTATTGATCCGATTATTCTTTAGTACTTCCTGCAGGTTGTAAGAATTGCAAATGTTGAAATGCTAGTCCAACTGTTGTTCAAGGAATCAGGTTTTTAGTAATACAGAGCATGTAAAATGATGTAGAAAGACATATTACCTCATCAGCGGGATTTTTATGCAGATCTGCTTCCTCAATGTGAATGTACAAATTCTTGATACCTGAAGGCATAATTGTTCCATCATATGGAAAAATAAGAACATTCACAATTTCTTTCTCCTTCAAATCATATTTTTAACTTTTATGATGAAAACATAAATTAAAATGTAGGTAACCAAATCGGCATCTTTAAAGGACAAGACAAGATGCTAGTATATCCAATATCTTACTCAACTCAGCCGCTAAAAGCTTGAATCCAAATCTGTCTAGTTGGGTATATGTCCAACATATGAAACAAACAAGAACCTAGAATGATGGTGTTCAAATACTAACCAAGAATTTCACGTAGCTCCTTTGCAGTGAAAGATGCTTGCACTGGTCCACGTCTGCCAACCACATAAACTTTTCTGCAGGTAACTTCAATCATGGTCATGAATTAATTCACAATAGGGCAAGTCATTTCCAAATCATAGCAAACCTTAGAGAAAAATACCTTACAGAGCTCTCTTCTAGAGCAGCCAAGGCATGGGAAGCAATATCAGTTTTTGCCAACTCAGAGGTTGATTGTAAAAGTACACGGGCCACATCAAGAGCTACATTTCCCTGGACATGGGGAGAAAATTGTTAAAGCAGTACGATGAAAACAACATAAATTCCGACCAGAAAAATATTAAACCACATATTTTTAGTTCATTTAATTAACATCATTAAATCTGGAAAAACTCTTAATTCAAGAAACATCTAGGACTATAGACATAGTGAGATGGAATTCAAGCAACATCCAGGACTGTTAACTTTAAATTGTGGTGACCATCTTAATAAAATCAACCCTATAACATCAATTAACATAGGTCTGGTTTTAATTCAGAAGTAAAGGGTAATGCTTAAGAAGAAGAAGAATCAAATGTTTGAATCCAAAGGATATGGCTTAGTTAAAGAATCAAGAGTCAGTAGGGCAACCCAAAACATTCTATACTAGTGTCTTGACTACTTTTGATCCTTGAATGTAGAGACACACTTATGCGGGAAGAAATGCAGATACCTGACCAACAACAACAGCAGTATCTGTGTTCTTCAAGTCTGGAGCCAAGTTTCTGCAGTCTGGGTGCCCATTGTACCACCAGACAAACTCTCTAGCAGAATATATCCCTGTCAAATCCTGCAAGACATGCACACACAGTGCTAAGAACAGAAAGCATCATTCTCTTCACCAAAAGGCAGAAGCAAGAAAGCAACCCATCAAATAGCATCATCCATAACATCCAATTTACTTCACACTTAACATAGAAGAAAAAGATAGGAGAATGCCAAGTTTAAGATATGTACTTCTCCAGGAATGCCAAGAGCTCTGTCACTTTCAGCACCATAGCAAAGCACTACCTGCAGAAAAAATGCACATTGAAACAGTAAACAAGACACCAAGAAGCTGAAAATCCAAAGAGGGATAGATGCACTCAGCCAGAACTAGTATATTACCACATCATACAGATCACGTAGCTCAGACAAAGATATTGAAGATCCAAGAGAGACATTCCCAAGGAATGAGCAGCACCCATTTTGAACTATCCGAGAAAACTGGTTTGTCACAGTCTGTTCCAAATATTCTGGTAAACTAAGCATATTAAGAGAACTATCTCAAACAATTCAAAGTTTAATTGAATCAATCACACTCACTCAAGCTAACAACCATCAATCTCCAATTAAAATATAAGAGTGCAAAGCATTATAAGGTAAGCCAATTTCTTTCTCAAGCCTCTCCTTATAAATGAACAAAAAAAGGCCATGGATTGAACTTATACACATACACTACTCAATGGAAAGCCTAGTCTAACCTCATTGAACATGTGTGTGTATAAATACAACTAATACAAGTTTAAATTCTTCATTTGACCTTCCTCGTTTATAGTCTAGGTATAGAACTAAAAACTGAACAATTGAAACGCATAAGTAAATATCACAAAGTAGAAAGAGCAAGGGAGTAAAGACCAGACCTTGGTTTCAGGATGGTCTGGAGCAACACCTGACCGGACTAACCCAAACGGCGTCGGTAACCGGTCAATTATATCAACTTGAGCCTCTTCTTGAGCTTTCAGAATCTAATATTGCAAATAAAATCCACTGATAAATTCAAATAATAAAAATGTTGAAAGAAATAGCACTATCTGAGCAACTTGATTTCCCCAAAACATGGGAGCTTGATGAATCTAATTAGGAAATCACCTTGTCGGCGGTGTAAAATCCGGCAGGTCCACTGCCGACGATACAGACTCGTGGTGAGATGGAAGAAACGGTCGTAAAGCTACGAGAAAGGAATCTCAACATTCTCGTCAAGGCCATATCTGTTTAACCTTAGATTTCTCACGGGTTAAATGGGCAATTTGTCTAAAATTCAGGCTAAACAAGCTTAACTCAGTAAATTTAATCTCATTTTGACAATTCTATTTGTAAGAAGATCTATATTACTTGCCGGTTGTCAAGCTGCTGCTCATATGACATGAAGAGATTAAGAGATCGAGTTTAAGTGAGAGTGAATTGACAGAAAATATAGATGAACAGATACTAACAATTGAAATTTTGAAAAGGTATTTGAAGTGCTAAAAAGAATTTTTTGTGAAAAAAAAAAAAGAGAAGTGAAAAAAGAGAGGGTGATCTCTCATCTCTATATCTCTCTTTTCAGTATACTTTTGCTTATTTTTACTTCTTCTAACTCATCATGGTATGCACACTATGTTAGAGAATTTGCAATTTGACTAAATGAATTGTTCACACCAGCCTCCAATAATATATAAAATACAAAATCAATTTACAAATAAAAGTTATCAATTTTATATTTAAATTATAATTTATAATTATTTAACTTACCCACATTCTATCCCACAAGAACAATTGAGAAACACAAAGAAATAAAACTAAGACTCCATAATATTTTATGACTTTTGTTATGCAAAGTGGGCATGATGTATAATGGTGGGCAAGTGAGCCCAGTATTATGATAATATATCTTCATTCTTGGATAGAAGGATGAATAAAGAATCGATAATTTCGTTCAGTATATCTAAATTATACTTTAAAAAGTTGTACTTAAATAATCAACTCATTTGTTTGATACAAGTAAGTTGATAATTTTTCAAAATTTTACAATAAGTCAATTAGTCGGTCAGATAACAAATACATGTATAGTACTCGGTTACTAGTACTTGACATTCAATGCACCTTATATAGGAATCCGGAAGAAACATATGTCGGACACCTAACATGTCAGGCACGTGTCCTTCATGCACCGGTCAGGATGTCTATAACTCTGTTAGTCCTACGTATCTTGAGGATTATGACAATTTGCGTAAGGTTGATGCAACTTTACATTGAGTTTGGGTCCTGATTCTCTTTGATAATTGAATCAAATGTTCGGATGTATTTTTCTCGATCACTTGAGATCGGGAAAACTATTTAGAGTGGAAAACATGTTTAACTAAACTAGGAAATTTCTTCCCGACTACAATCTAGTCGGGAAAATATAAAGCTAATCGGTTCTGCTCGGGAAATGAACTCCACAATCTCCTGCTCCATTACCGAGCATATAATTAAATATCCGAGTAGGGCATAATCCCTATGAGTCAGTAAACCTAAAATAGAAAATGTAAACTTAAACCCTAAATAAATGAAAAATATTTTTTTAAAACATATAATGGTTGCCAGATGGAGAAGTTGATCACCTCTTTTTATTCTCCAATGCTTCTCCTTCTTTGTTTTATTATTATTATTATTAATTTATTTGAATAAGTATCGCCTCTCAACACATTTTTATTGGTTAGCTAAAGATAACCCACTAATCGATTTAATTACATCAAAATTATGAGTTATGTGTTAGTTGCAATTTTTTAAAAAATTTAGGAGCATAATTACTTTTTGATAAATAGTTTTATGGAATATTTAACCATGTTTTCCTATAAAAATTAAGTATTTAATTATATACTTTTTAAAATTTGGATTGCTATCTCTACTCTCATTTTTAAAAACATAGCTATAAATATATTATTTGCACATCAAAAATAACAGCTCTCGTAGCTCAGTTGGTTAGAGCACCCGTTTAGTAAGCGGGAGGTCTTGAGTTCGACTCTCAACGAGAGCATAATTTTATCTTCGTCTGTTGATGTGGTCCACAAAATATAATTCCACTCCGACCAAGTTGGTCCGGGCCCAATCACGGAAACATAATTGCCAATAACCCTTTCTAACAATTGTTATGCCGTGGACCCGGGTGCACCTTGCAAGGTGCACCCGGGTGGGTGTAACTGTGAATCTATAGTTGTATAAGTGTGAATCCAAACATGAATACCCATCACTGCAAAACAAATTATCAGGTATGAATCTGTAGTTCATAATGTGTGAATCTGTAGTTCATAAGGTGTGAATCTAACACTATGTAACTGTGAATCTATAGTTGTATAAGTGTGAATCCAAACATGAATACCCATCACTGCAAAACAGAGTATCAGGTATGAATCTGTAGTTCATAAGGTGTGAATCTATCACTATGTAACTGTGAATCTATAGTTGTATAAGTGTGAATCCATTAACAGCACCGTTACACCCACCCGGGTGCACCTTGCAAGGTGCACCCGGGTCCACGGCATAAATTGCCCCTTTCTAACCAGCCTGCAATTCACTAAAATCATAAGACTACATTTAGTGATCCACAAAATATAATTTAACTTGGCCCAATCATGGAAACATAATTGACAATAACCCTTTTCTAACCAGCCTGCAATTCACTAATCATAAGACTACATTTATTAATTTCCTATGCTGTATGTTGCAATATGAATTATTGATAAATATTTATTTTTAATATATTGAAAGTTCATTTTTAATATATTAAAAGTTTATATTTAAGTATAAATATTTATTTTTAATATATTGAAAGTTCATTTTTAATATATTAAAAGTTTATATTTAAGTAATATACATAAATTAACTTTCAGTACGAACAATAACATTAAATATATTAAAATGAACCTTCAGTATACTAAATATGAAACTTATATCCATGATCCATGATATAATCATTCTTTATTGTCTTTGTATGAATAAATGGATTAACCATCAACAGTGTTGATGATTGGGTTTTTATTTTCTCCGTGTTCTTGAGCAACTAATAACATGTAAAATCATGGTGTCGTTTGTGAACAACAACAACAACAAAAAAGAAAAAAAAAAGAACAAGAATGGGTGATTGTGTTTGGTTGGAGAGAATTTGGGTTTGATTGGGTTTAAAAGTCAAAATGAAGGTGACAAATTACCAAGTTAGCAAAGTTTTTATTTATTTTTATGTTATTATTGTGGAAGGGTTACTTAAAAGAAACATAGAAACAATGCTAAATGAAAGAAATTTTGAAAGTTAATGTGTCAAATTAGATCTTATTTTTGTTTAAGGTGTAAGATTGAACACTCGTGCATAGTAGATAACATATTTGAACCTTCTACCTTATTTTAATATTTTAATAAAAAAATATATGAATATTTTTCAAACTAAACTAGCTTTAACTAAAACTGCACCAATACGTTATTACACTAACAATTTAGATAATCAATAGAAATTATACTTTGTTTAAAAAAAATAGAAATTATACTTTACTAATTACCTTGTAAATAACTACACATTAATATATAGATGAATAATGTATATAGATAATTAAAGCATAATAAATAAATACTAAAAATAATACTACAGAATAAATAATTATCTATATAATTAATAAATTATAAATGTAAATAATATGAAAAATTTACAATTAACCGAAAGCGGGACGTGACATATAATTCAAAAATTAAAAATAGTAAAGATTCTATATAATATACTTATTAAGAATTTTAAGAACATCAAGTGGCTGTAGTTTAGTGGTAAGAATTCTACGTTGTGGCCGTAGAGACCTGGGCTCGAATCCCAGCAGCCACAAATTTTGCGACTCCCCTCTTTTAAGCCTCAATGCTTGTTCATGCTCAACTTCTACTCAGCAAACTAGCTCCTTATCCTTCAACAAGTGATAATGGTGTATTTTAATTGGAAAAAATGATCAAATATGCCCTAAATGGTGTATTTTAATTGAAAAAAATGATCAAATATACCCTTAAACTTTATTAAAAAAAAGTCAGTTAAATAACTTGTAATTACATATTACGGTGCTTCAAAATAAGATGTTATGAGTTTAATTATAGTTTTTAAAAGTTTAAGGCCTAATTGAGTTTAATTGTAATTTTTAAAAGTCTAATTGACGCTATTACAATGTGAATATACTCACATACTTTCTCAACTTACTGAAGCACAAAGAACATATGATCTCTCACTTAGGAAGACCACAGCTATGACCACAAGGTCTTTGGTTCAAAAGTATATTCAACCTTTTTAATTCACATTTTAATTTGAGTAGTTAAAAAAAAGAAAGAAGCAAGTATCACACTATAATCATTTTTTAAAAAATAATCTCAATTTTTTTTAATAGAAAATGTTTTCCATCCAACCAAACAACATAAAACAAAATTTTCCTACACTTCCATCAAACCAAATACCCTTTAAGGGGTCATTTAATTCATAGTTTTGGCTGAAATTTATATTACATCAATTACATAAATGCTCTCATAAATGTTAAAATAGTTCACTTTTAAAAATATTTTGCTTAATTTGCAAGTCTATTTTTTTTCCTGATAGTTCAAAATTTAACTAAATGCTTCTAGAAACAAAATAATAATAATAATAATAATAATAATAATAATAATAATAATAATAATAATAATAATAATAATAATAATAGGGATGGCAATTTCAATCTACCCTGCGGATATCCACTCGAATCCACCCCGTATGGATCGATTTTTTTTTTTTTTTTTGATATTGGGTGGTGATTTGGGGATGGATCTTTAAAAAGTAATAAATCCGTGGCGGGTCGGTTTGGATTCGAGTTTTACATACAAAACCTGCCTAGAACCTCACCTGACCCACCGTGTAGTGTGTGCACGTATATGTGTGTAATATTAAAATAAGTACTACTAATATATAGTTAGTTATAAAAGTTTTAATAACTTTGGGTAACTTTTTACTATTTTTATATTTAAACTACTAAGTTTATTATTTTTAAAAATTAACAATTTAGTTATTATATTGAAATATATCTATTATTTTATGTTTTAGTATAACTAATGAATTTTATTATTTTATTATGTGTAAATAATTTAAATATTATTTTTTGAAAAATAATAAGTTGATAATTGGTGGGTACCCATAGTTAGGGTTGTTAGCGAACAGAGTTTTCGACAAACTACTCGTGTTCGAGCTCGGTAAGCGTTCGTTTATGTTCGTTTATTAAGGCAAACGAACATTAACAAACAAAATTTAGACCTCGATTAATAAACGAACAGAGTCTGAAGAGTGATAAGCTCGTTTTCTAAGTGTTCGCGAACAAGCTCTCGTTTGCGTTCATTTAGTAATGTTCGTGAACAAGCTCATTTGTTTTCGTTTAGTAGTATTAGCGAACAAGCTCATTTAGTGCTCATTTAATAATGTTCGTGAAAATATTTACACACACACACATATATATAGTGAACGTATAATAGATTATTTATTGTTCACGAACAAATTGTGTTCATGAACATGTACATGTGTTTGGTTATTAAGTATGTGTTCACAAACGTAAATGAATATGTTTGTGAACGTTTGCGAACATGTTCGTGAACGTGTTCGTTAATGTTATCG
>CM008337.1:24236550-24247125 GCA_002525835.2 Ipomoea batatas | reverse complement strand
CAGTGAACCTAGTGGTTAATAGGATTCGACTTCCATTGGAATTATCGGGGAAACATCCTCGGATGGCATCCCAGGCTGCAGTGGTCCATACGTCGTCTAAGACAATTAAATACCTGTGACCCATCAAACTCTTGCGTAGTTGCATTGCTAGCTGCGCCTCGTCTTTGTTAGAGATTTCACTAGTCATCGGCACGATACAACCCAAAAGGCAAACGAGCATCTCTTTTACATTATGTTCTTTAGACACAACAGCCCATGCTCGAATGCGAAAGTGGGACGCAACAGATGGGTAGGTGTAGACCATGTTGGCTAAAGTTGTTTTCCCGATGCCTCCCAGTCCCACGAGTGTGAGAACATCCCGTTTCACACTCGGGAGACGAATCAGCCTGTAAGTGATCTTCTTTATGTCTTTGCTGAATCCCACAATCCCTGAATTCTCAGGCTCTAATGTATTATTGCCTATAATACTGCCTACTGAACCAGTAAGGTAAGTCTGTGCAGAACTCTCTGGTGATGAACCAATAACAAGTGAATTGGTATTTTTTTTCTCCATCAAGATCTTCACTTCAATACCCTCAAAGTCTTTTACTACTTGCTGCAAGGTTTGATGGAGTTTTTGACAAGCTGAAACTACACAGTCTCCCCTGTTAGCCACCACATAAACCTCTCCAAGCTCAGATTCCACTTTGCTTTCTGCTTCAACAGCCACATCTAAGATCTCTGCCTCCAAACTTTCCCTATTAGCTTCTGAATTGTCGGTTTTCGCCCCGAATTCCTCCAGAAAGGCTTGCAGAAAACAGAGTTTTTTGGACAGAGACACAACCATTTCTCTGCTGTAAAGAACCAGAGAAGAATTGGGTTGCAAAAGCTGTTTCTCTACTATTTCTAGCAGAGAGGTGATCACAGCAAAAGCCATGGAAGAACTCTTAGAATAGGTAGAGTTGTTTGCCTCAATCATTGAGATGGAAATCTGGAATGGGAAAGTTTTGGGTTATAAGTTACAACAGAGAATGTGTGGTGTGTGATCTTTAAAATCTGCTGAATTATTGAGGGTAGAATTGAAAAAGTAACCAATTCATTTTGCAGAGTAGAATTGGTAATATTATGGCATGTTTGGTTGGATGGAAAATCAATTCCATGGAAAATTCAAAAAAGTTGAGGAAAATGAAAGATAATGTTGTTTGGTTGGATGGAAAATGGTTTCCATGGAATTTGACTTCCCAAAGAAGAAGGAAAACAAACTCGTAGAGTTAGGTATTTTGTTTTCCGAGGAAGGTGGGAAGAAAGTATAAGCTTTGGACTATTTTACCCTCAACCAAATTTATTAATTACACATGTATATATAGCCAAACTATTATTACTAAGGGTATATTGGTCTTTATATTCATAATTCCTTACCATTCCAAATCCAACCAAACAATGAAATTCATATTCCCAGTAATTTCTTTTCCACCAACCAAACAGTGGAATCTGTTTTCATGGTAATTTGTTTTCCATGGAATTTGAATTTCATTTCCTTCAAATATTTTTCAGCGAACCAAACGTGCTGTTAGTGTTTTCTCTTCTCTTGGAAATGGTCAAATGGACCAATTTTTTTTAATCTTTAGGATTGGTCTATAAAATGTTAGCTATATAATATACCAACTTGCAGCAGAAACACAAGAAAGAGACCAATAGATAGATTAAAAAACAAAACTTTTCTTAGGTTATACAAAATACAAATGGTTGATATTAATTTGTTAACTTTAAAAGGTTTTGATATAATTGTTATTCATAATGGGTATAATTGTTAGTAGGAAAAATTGTAATTTATGCCCTTTCATAGTATGTCAATTATCAATGTCACTCCTGAATTATTAGTGATGTAAATATTGTCCCTCAAGGGTCAAGAGTGTCATTTTTCTTATTTAATTCATACATGATGAACATGTAATTAAAATGCATATAAACAAATTATTTAGATGAGAATAAATAAAATTTCCTAAAATTTTATATTAATGAGTATTCACTTCAAACGAGACAATTGTTCCGTACAAGCTTTGAAAACAAGATGATAAGAAATGTTTGGTGTTCAAATTTGAAGTAGTCATGCATGATATAATATATGCCAAATTGCCAATTTTCTATCTGAATTTGTTGACTTGCATTGTTTGTCTTTAAGCCTTTCTTTTATGTACTTTATGTCACCTTTAATTAGTTGTTGTAACAACCACTTTTGTACAGTAAAATATAGTCTTTGAGACAACACAATTCAATATTAATTTAAGTTCAATTTTTATTATTCAATTGATTAGTTCTTCTCTTATATTGGTCCGTTCTTTAAATGATAGTACTTATACCCAAGGTGAACGGATCTCTTGTGCGCACTGACATTTGATCATGTCTGCTGAGCTATTACGTTACTGTGATTTATCTCCTCCTACATGCTTTGTTGGGCCGGGACTACGTGTGGGACACTTAGGTTGAGGATAATTAGATTAATGTTTTCTCTTCTCTTGTAAATGGTCAAAGCAACCAAAAGTCATTTGTAATCTTTAGTATTGGTCGATAAAATGTTAGCTATATATATAATATACCAACTTGCAGCAGAACCACAAGGAAGAGACCAATAGATGGATTAAAAAACAACAGTTTTCCTGGATTATATAATTGTTACAAAACATAAATGGTTGAAATTGATCTGTCAATTTTAAAAGGTTTTTATATAATTGTCATTCATAATAGGTATAATATATTGTACAAAACACAAACGTTTGAAATTTTTTTCATCACCGTTTTAAAAGTTCTAATATAAGTGTTACAAAACTGTTTTTTCCCCATATTTTTTCAAATATAAAACTAATACATATAATTTCATTATATTTATAATCACTATTATTATTACATACAAACTTGACTTATTTATCTGCGCATATCATCTACTTAGTCATATATTGTTAAAGTTTTTAACTAAAATGGCAATTTTGAGTGACTATTTTGTGATACATGAAGAACATGAAATAAAATGCCATAAACGTAAAATATTTAGTCGATGATAAATAAAATTTCTTAAAATTTTATAGTAATGAGTATTTAGTTCAAACAAGATAGTTTTTTTTTGTTTTTGTTTTTTTTTTTTAAATGTACTTTCCCTATTCGCATTGAGCCGATTCAATTAAGGGGTAAAGTGCTTGCTAGATTGATTTTTCTATACAAGAAAGAGTTTAATCCCGACCTCTCATAAAGAATGAGATCGAGTGCATGATCATTCACGCTAACCAAGCTGGTTATTTTATGTCACCTTTAATTAGTTGTTGTAACAAACACATTTAGGGTGTGTTTGGAAACCCGGAAAATGATTTCTGGAAATCATTTTCCGGGTTTTTGGTGTTTGGGAAGAATGGGGAAAATAGAGTCAATGGAAATGAACTTCTTGGTCAATGGAAAATAAGTCCAATTTTATGGAAAATGACTTCCCCTTTTTTTTTTGGGGAAGTCATTTTCCAAAGTTTGCTTCTTCCTTCTCCTTTGCTTCTTCCATCTCCTTAGGCCTCCTAAATGCTTTAACTTCTTCATCTTCATCCGATCTTCTTGACATCTTCAACTTTTTCTTTTTGTTTTTAAGTAATAATTTTTTTTTTATTATGAGATAGATATTATGAGTTTTATTTTTTTTATTTGACATCTGAAACCAGTCGGCCACTTTTATTTAAACAAATTAATTAAAATATTCAATTATATAATTCTGTTCATTTTTCTACCCATTTTCTGGAAAATGAGCCAAACACACCAACACAGTTTTCTGTTCTGCAGCCAAACACAAGAAAGGAAAATATTTTCTGGAAAATGACTCATTTTCCAGAAACCATTTTCCTGCTTTCCAAACACACCCTTAGAAGAATAAAATAGTCCTTGAGACAACACAATTCAACATTCTTTAAGTACATGAACTCATGAGAGCAACCGAGACTTATTAAGCAATGATGACCTTAGTAACATCAGTCAAGAACCAACAATTGCAACACATCAGAAAACCTCCTTAATTCTCTTTGGACAAAATTGATTTTGAAGTTGATGATCAGAAGTACAAATGAAATAGTTCATTGCTTTTTTTTTTTTTTTGAGTACTACTGGAAATAGTTCATTGTTAGTACGATAATTTGTGAATTAATGTACTATGTTTTGAGAAGTGAATTAATGTACTATGTTCAACTTTTTTTTTTTTTTTTGAAAGTGGTCAAACTTCTAAACGTACACTTTGGCTAAGAATTAATTAGAAAGAAAACATCTACCATTTGACTATAATTTATGAACCTTTGGGAGAATTAAACTTCTAAATCTATTTTTATATAAATTAAGCCACACGCATTGTATAATTACAAGATAAAAAAAATCTATATTTTAGGAGACTTAAGTCAACAATCAAATAATATAAAATCTATATCAAATATCAAACCCAAACAAAATAAATAAACTAAAAAAAGGCACTTATAATTGCTGCAACATTTTTATAACATTGGACTGATCAGTGATGTGGTATTAATGGGAACGATGGCCCGGTGCCCCTGGTGCATTATGGTCGTCTTTGGGATGGTTGGGAACGTTTGTAAGAAGTCGTCGCCCAATAGCTTTAGGGTTGCACTGATCATCACTTTTTGGGCTACACGTAGGGATGGGCATGAGCATAGTTTCCCTTCCTGCATGCATGCAACTTCTTAATTATTATTATTATTATTATTATTATTATTATTATTATTATTATTATATATATGTCCTGTTTGGTAAATAATCAGCCTATCAGTCAATACTTTGAGAAAGTAGTTATGAACAACCATTCATTCTTGCATATAAACTTCTTTATTTATTTATTTTAATTTTATATACAAAGGAATAACCAATGATTTAAAATATAGCAATAAAATTGGGAAGATCGAGTGGCTAGCTAGCTAGCTATTCTCCGTATCACAATAAAATTAAATGTTTTGGATCACAATAAATAAAATGTCATTGTAAATTAAAGATAATAGGGTATAAATGGAGTATATATATAGATATGCACAAGTTGAAAAGTGATTACCAGGTTGAGCAGTGCATGGAAACGTGAAGAGAAATATGATGATCAAAAGAACTAAGAGAAATAATAATAATAATGGAGTATTCTTGGAAGTGGCACCCATTTTCCAATTAGAGAAATTGGAGAGAAAAGAGATTTGGTTATCTGATGATGATATACGAAGTTGTATTCCTTAGCTTGTTTTATAGCCATCCTCATCATTTACTTTTTCTTTCACCATTGAAGACGAAAGAACTTAATTACAAATTAAAGACAAATAAAGGCAAACTAGGTTGCAAGAAATTTCCGCAGTCAATGTGGCCCGTCTGCACAGTGTGAAGAGAAAAGAAATTATAAATATTAAATAAAAAAATTTGCAGCGAAGAAAGTTTAGGCTGGCTTAAACTGCATTGACTGTTGAAGTCTTATTTATTTATTTTTTAAAAAAACTTAGGTAATCATAACTTCGCCTGATCCTAAGTCCACTGGACCCCGCCCCTGATTAGAGCCACTACGGAGGTAAATCACGAGTCGCGCAATAAATCCACATGTCAAATCATAATCTTTATGTGCGCACAAGGGATTCAATCAAGACCTTCTCGCATCCTTGGCGTTTTTCCCATACATGTTTTCAGTAATACCCAGACCCCAGGCAAATTATTTTGTGGACTTGGGTCCACCTTGAAAGGAGTCCGAAATACACAATTTACATATTAAATATCCACAATTTATATACTGAATGTTCATAAATAAATGTTCACAATTTACCAATTGAATGTTTACAATATAAATTGTAAACATTCAGTATGTAAATTGTGAAAAGGTAAATCCAGATCCGTGATATAACTATTGAAATCCCCACACCATGGCCTTCCGTCATGACCTTTAAATCGGATGACGAACCAACTACGGTAAGCCTCGCCCCGCGGAGTGAAGTCTTTCTCTTAGTCATTTTGGGAGGATGTGTTAAAAGAATATGATCCGTCATATTGTGTATTTAAAACTAAGCTACAAGTTTTTTAAAAAATAAAACTTTTTAAGATTTTATTTGTAATTAAACTACAACTCCAAGCCCCTACGGTATTATATTATTTATTGTTCACACGGTTTTCCACCATTGTAGAAATTTCTATGTTGAATTTGTTGTGTTTTCTTTATGCTGTTTCCATTTTCAAATGTTTTGACAGTTACATTTTGAAATTTGTATCCGCAGAGAAACGGAAATTTTGTGCTTGGGAAAGAAGAAGAAATTTCTTTGCAATTGTCCTTTTGAAGAATTTTCACATACACATTATATCGTAGACCAGGTTCATTTAGTATGGTGGACCATAATTTAAAACGATACCGTTACTGTTAAATAATATATCATGTCTAAGTACATTATGATGTATTATGTTCATAATATTTGTTTTATCTATTAATGAACCTAAAATTTGATGTACATAAACATTAAATGAATATACTTCATATGTATTTCCAAGTCTGGGAGGTAATGAACTGGCTGGCGGATGAAATCTAAGATTCGATAGCTAGATTGTTCGATCAGGTTCCAAGTAATGAAATGTATTTGTTCTATATGATCATAAACTTAAACTAATCTTAATTTTTGTGTATTGTCGTCGCTGGTCACATTCATTAGCATATTCAGGAGGAGATTCAATTCAATGAGATCGAGTGGGATTGGGAGTCCATGCCACACTTGCACAAAGTCTAGGTTCTCCATGAGAGTGAAGGACTTGGAGTGATTCACCTTGGAAAATGGATAACTTAATTGAGAACCAAATTACAGGATAGACATGCCCTAAAAAGCGTTTATGTTGTGGTTCTTCTATGTGCATTACCATCTTTCCCCTAGCTTAGACTTGTATACTCCTAATCCTTAGTTCAAGACATCTCGGAGTCGGATTTCTTAGCTCGAGGCCCGGTCTACTTTTAACTCATTGAGTTAAACTTTTGTAATCAATTCTATTATGAATATACAATTTGATCATTAATTGAGTGATCCACGTTCCATGTCGTTATGCTTGGCTTCTTGTCAACATTAGCTTCCTAGAAAATAATCATATTTAAAACTTAAAAAAAAATCAACAAAATCAAATTAAAGGTTCAAAAAGAAAGAAAACTAAAAAAAAAAAAAGTACACTCAAAACATTGATGTATCAAATCACAATTCAAAATACTAAATGTGAAACTTTTAAGCAATTAATTTTATTCTTCGTCTTTCTGCATGGGCTGATGACCGATGTATATATATATATGTGTGCGCGCGCGCGCACGCTTCCTTCTTTGTTTTGCCTCCGTGCTACAATTGTAGTGGCGCTCAAGTTCAACAGCAATGTGGAGCTGCAAACACCATTACAATTATAAGTGAATTAGAGATTACAAATATTCAATATTATATAGTACGTGGAGCTCTGTCTATCGGGTCGGAGACACAAAAATCATGTTCGAAGAGTTAAAATTATGGCAAAAATATAATTTGCAAGTGACCAATATCAATACTGATTATACTTGATATCATTATATACCTTATATAATTATAACATATATTATCAACAATAATTTTTTGATGATGCATTATGTAATCATGTATGAATTACATACATTTTTTTTTTTGACAAAATAAACTCAATTAATCAAAGAGCAGATAACACTCGGTGGAGAATCAAACCAAACACAAAGGCCAGCATTCAAATGAGTATGCAGCCCGAGCTAATGTATGAGCATGCACGTTCACTGACCTACTAATGTATCTAATGACGGTAGCCTGAAAAGTAGATAGCATGTACTGACCACTATTCCTAATTACATTATTAGTGTACGAGTAGTCCAAAGTAGGTTCGTTGAAGAGTGGGCAAACTTGTTGACAATCAGATCGAATACACACTTTTTGTCAGTATAAACTACATACATATATAATTGTACAAATACGATTGAAAATAATATATAATTGCTGAAATGATCTCTTTATTGTTGACATACCTCCTAGTCCTCCTCCTCGTGGACGATCTGGAGCTGGAATATTATAATGTGAGAGCGGGCTTCCTGGTTCAGGAAACTTCATTAGAGTTATGCATGAACAATCATTCAATTCATTATCAAAGTAATTATAGATAAAACGATCACAAATAGTATTTTGAAAAAAAAAAAAAAAAACATGGATGTGCTTAAGAGAGTTATTTTAGTTTGTTTGGATGATGACAATAAAATAATGAAGAATATAGATAATTAGATATGCACATTTTGAGTAGTGATTACGTACCAGGTCGAGCAGTGCATGGAAACGTGAAGAGAAATGCGATGATCAAAATAACTAAGAGAAATAATAATGGAGAATTCTTGGAAGTGGCACCCATTTTTCAATTAGAGAAATTGAAGAGAAAAGAGATTTGGTTAGCTGATGATAAAAGAAGTTGTTGTACTCCTCATTTTATAGCCATCCTCATTTAATTTTTAAGTGAACAATGAAGACCAAAGAACTTAATTACAAAAATAATTAAAGACCAACTAGGTGGCAAGAAATTTCCACGGTCAATGTGGCCTGAAGAGAAAAAGAAAGTAAAATAATACTCCGTATATACTATGTAAACTCTAATATTTTTTACTCAACTTCTATTTCTACTCTTAATTAAATTGTTGATGTGAACACTTTTTCCGACCAGACATCTGGGAGGATGTAAATCAGTATGTCGCTTGTGAGACTCGATCCCAAATTATTGTTCTCAAATTTTACCTTTGTAACCAACTGAGCTGTTTATAGTGGCTAAAGTAGCCTATATTTGTTTGACACATTAAGAAGTAAAAGTAATGAAATAGAATTTGAGTGTATACATAATAGAACTCGAAAAGAAATTATAAATATTAAATAAAAAATTTGCAGCGAAGAAAGTTTAGGCGCCTGAATTAAACTGCATTGACTTCAGATCAAGTCTTTTATCATTGTCATTTTGTGAGGAGGTGTTAGGGAATACAATCCGTTATATTGTGTATTTAATTTAAAACTAAGCTGCAAGTTTTTAAAAAATAAAATTTTAAATATAATTTATCTGATGGAGTCAATCTTGCCTTCATTATTTATTCCATTATTCAAAAGTAAAAAAAAAAGAGAAATTGAATGAGTTTTATGATTATTAAAGAATTAGAATTTGATAATGAAGTTGCAAAATTGAGATGGAATTCAAACTTGTGATCTTCCTTATAGCAAAATTGAGATGGAATTCAAATTGAGACCATAAAGTGCTTGGTCTATAGTTGTATTATTTGACATATGATTTTCGTTACCGAAAGGAACACTGATGCCATGACCAGCTTATAGTTGTATTTGATGTAAAACGTTTATAATTATATTTCTCTAATAATTTTCTTGAACTATTGATGATGATGATAGAAGAAAGAGTCATAGTCTCAACGCTAAGTATTGCATAATACGTTGATATTTTCTCAAGAGAACGCCTGAATTATTAATAAAGTTGTACTTGATGTAAAAAAATTAGTTTATAATTATATTTCTGTAATACTTTTCTTGAACTATTGATGATGATAAGATCAGAGAAAGAGTCATAGTCTCAACGTTAAAGTATCACATAATATATATGTTGATATTTTCACAAGGTCAAGAGAACGCCTGAAATATTAATAAAGTTGTACTCGATGTAAAGAGTTTATAATTATATTTTTCTTGAACTATTGATGATGATAGAAGAAAGCCCCATAGTCTCCAATCTAAGTATAAGATAACATTGATATTTTCAAAAGAGAACGCCTGAATTATTAATATTTAATTGTACTCGATATAAAAAGTTCTGTAAATCTATAATAGACTCACATATATCTTAATCCCTAACAGTAAAACCTTTCTGCAATGAAGTATTTGCAAGGGCTTCTAGCTTATTGGTATATATATAATAATAATCAGAAAGTAGTACATATTTTTTTCAATTCGTTCAGTTTTTGGGGCCGTTCTCAAGACTCAAGAATTCAAGATCAACATCAAGGACCATTACGGCCTGTTCCTGCAACAACGTAACGCCAAGAGAATTATGAATTACATAGAAATGGTTAGTATAAAACACAATAACTAGGCAGGCAATATAATATTCAAATTGACCATCTCACTTGAGAATTGAAGATTTTTACGATGGCCTTTTAATTTTTATCAATATATGGATTTAAATCTATTGGTTTTATGTTTGAGATCGGACCTCTAAAAGCAAAATTAACTTTCATGGGAGACAACCTCAGCTAAATTAGCTAATCAAACTTTAATTTGTGTCTGACAGGGTAATTGGGTACCCGACCCGAAACCATTGTCATAACCGGGTTGCCGTTCAAACTACCCAACATACCTCACTCCTCAGCATCAATGCGCAACGATCCAACTCCTCAGCATTGATGACCAACGTTCATATCCTCAGAGCATTTATGACAGGCGTTCAGCTCCCTAGCATTCAATACCTCGGGTATTGATGACCAACGGTCACTGAGCTGAAAAGAATAAAAGGCCTCACAACCACATAGTGAGGGGGACTTCTGACACTTCTTAC
>CM008337.1:24217717-24230121 GCA_002525835.2 Ipomoea batatas | reverse complement strand
ACTTCTTTTTGCTAATTTGTTGTGATTCTTTTTGCTAATTTGTTGTGATTCTTTTGTTAATTTGTTGTGATTTTTTTCTCTTTAAACAAAAAATTATTTTCTTTTTCATTTTCTAGAAAATGAACCAAGCACACAAAGATAGTTTTCCAAAATACATCCAAACACGAAAATGGAGCTATTTTCTGAAAAATGACTCATTTTCCAGAAAACATTTTCCAGAGATCATTTTCCTGCTTTTCAAACGCACCCTTAATTGACTGACTAGCTGAAGTAAATTTGTTTGTACTGCGGCTACTCAGTAAAGAGTAAAAACATTCATTGTAGTTATGCTGACTACCTAACTAAATAATTTGGCATTCTTCTTGCATAAAGTTCTAATTTGTTTACTCCTAGTACTGCCTCCGTCCCATTTTGTTTGTCTTGTTCGGTTAATGAGGCTTGACTGAAGTTATTTTTAATTCAAATTTTCATAATATTAAGTTTAGTATTAGTATATAAAATGTACATATTTAGAAACTACATTAAAAGTACTATTAAACACAAAAAATTAAATTTAAAAATAATTAAAAATTACATACTAAAGAAAATAAGCAATGAAGAAAGAGTTGGTTTGACCAGTGAATAGTAAACAAGACAGGTAAAATGGGACAGATGGAGTACTTATTAAGGAAAATTAGAAACTTTTAGGATAGTGTGTCTTCGCACACTTGAAGTTTGTGATCAAGCATTTCCTTTTTATTTATTTATTTATTCTCATGTTCTTTTAATGAGACCAAGTTGTTTTCTAACAAAATTGAGGATAATAAATGATTGTGCATATATTGCTGCACTTCATGTTGCCATAAATGATGAAATGCCACAGTTGGTTTGGAGATAACTCAACTATAATTTTTGAAGTCCTATTACTTTGTTTAGGTTGCTAAGTTGAATTCTTCCGCGTGATTGAAAAATCATCACATAGAATTATGACTTTGTATTACCTTCTCACTGTTATTTTCTTCTTTCAAATCTAGTTAGAAAGAAAACAGCATCTTACATACAATTTGACTATAATGTATGAACCTTTTGGAGAATTAAACTTCTAATTTTTTTTTATTTATATAAATTAAGCCACATGCTTTTTATTTGTATAATTACGAGATTAAAAAATGTATATTTTATGAGACCAAAGTCAACAATCAACAATCAAATAATATAAAATCTATATCAAATATGAAACCCAGACAAAATAAATAAACTAAAAAGGACACATATAATTGCTGCAACATTTTTATGACATTCGACTGATCACACACGATCGATGTATCATATAATATATAAACATAAATATGTAATCTAACTATCAACTTAGACTATTAATTGAAATGAACCACATACTTCAATTTAATATCATGTCAAATGTTAGGTGCCCCAGGTCCCCTTGGGCCAGGTGCCCTAGGTAAGTTATTAAACTATTACTATTATTATTATTACTATTATATATGTATATACAGAATCGATTAGAGAAATTAAACTATAGAAAATATGTTCTACACAGAGTTGTTTGTGTATGTTTGGTTTTCATAATAAATAAAAATGAATGAGGAGATGAGGTATAGTAGTTACCATGTGGAGCAGTGCAAGAAAAAAGGAGGAGAAATGCCATCAAAAGAACAGAACGAAACGTAGAATTTAACATGGCAGTCTTCCTTCGATAGAAAGAGCAAAGAGATTTGGTTTTCTTGAGAATATATGTAGTTTTATAGTCATTCTCATAGCGTAATCAAAAGAAAGGAAAAGGAAATAGAGAAGAAAAGGTAGTAGGGTAAAAAGAAACTTCCGTGTTGTGCCGCTGCTCTAGGTGCCTGGTTTTCTTTCTTTTAAGGTGTGTAGTTTTCCTTTAGGGGGCGTTTGGTTAGAGAGAAGGAATTATGTGAGAAAAGAATTGTAATTCCATGAGAAGAGAATAATGCAGGAATAAAGTGGAAGTTTAAATTCCAGTATTTGGTTTGCAGGAATAAAATTAGTAGGAATTTCAATTCCAATGTTTGGTCATATTTAACCTCTAAGTTATGCGCAAAGTGACGACTTTAATTCCTCGAAAACTACTTCTGTCACCAACATGTCATTTAATAAAGTGGCAGATTTGATCATTTAGGGACTAAACTCGCCGCTTTGCATACACCTAGGTGTTTAAGTTGGCCACGCATATACCTCGGGACTAAATTTGTATTGCGGATATAACTAGAGGACAAAAACTGCAATGTTTCTTTAAAAAAAAAAACAAACTAAAAGACTAAGTAAAACTTGTTGAATATATTAATCCAGACTGTCTACCGTAAACATAAATAATACTTTGGTGTTGTGGAGTTTAAAATATTATTTACATTTGGTAAGAAGTTTATGATTTGATTAATATGTTGAAATTTTTCCATAAATTCTAAAAGGTGAATTAAATCTTAATAAGTGGAATGTTTTCAACAACAAAAAAATAAAATAAAATAAAATAAAATCTTAAGTGGAATGCAATTTCACAGAGTGCAATTAATGTAATTAATGATATGGATATTTATACTATTGTTTGGTGTATTTTATATTGTTGTTAGGTGCACTTTAAAGGTAAGCATCACACATTCATGGCTTGATTGATCTCGTAAGAACTAGTCAAACTTCAACTCTAAACGTACACTTTGGCTAAGAAAAAATTAGAAAGAAAACAACATCTTACATACCATTTGACTATAATTTATGAATCTTTTGGAGAATTAAACTTCAAAATCTTTTTTTTTCTTAAATATAAATTCAGCCACACCGCCCACACGCATTGCATAATTACAAGATTAAAAAAATGAATATTTTACGAGACCTAAGTCAACAATCAAATAATATAAAATCTATAATCAAATATCAAACCCAAACGAAATAAATAAACTAAAAAAGGCACATATAATTGCTCCAACATTTTTATAACATTGGACTGATCACTGATGTGGTATTAATCGCTCGGTGTCGCTGGTGACCTATAGTCGTCAATCGATTAGAGAAATTAAAGAAACTATAGAAGATATTTTCTACACAGAAATGTTTTTGTGTATGTTTGGTTTCATAATAAATAAAAATGAATGAGGAGATGAGGTATATATAGTAGTTACCATGTGGAGCAGTGCAAGAAAAAAGGAAGAGAAATGTCATCAAAAGAAAAGAACGAAATATAGAATGTATAATGTATATTCAGTATACAAATAATGTATTTTTAATATATTAAAGATATACCTGTTGTTATAGTCCCCACAATAATTTGTCCAGAACAAGTCAGTAGGGTATGTAACAACTAAGAAATTGCAATCTCTAAACAAATTTGTGGCTAGTATTGAAGCACAATGTTCACCACAAATCATGAAGTGTTTGGACTGTGATTATACGTGGATCAAATGTTATTTTCAAGGTGTCGAAATTACAATTTAAGAGGCTGTGTAAGATTATTACAATTGAAGTTTTCCAAGAGCTTATTACATAGACAACTTAACAAAGTTACGTAAGAAAAACTTAATATAAGAGTTAGAAAGGAGTACAAAAATGTTAAAAATACATGTTGATATACAATTCGTGTAATAGAGGAGATTAGCTCAAATTGTATCTTAGAATTATTTTATAAAGTTGTTTTACAAGGTTAATGTTTAAATGGGTGGTAGACATAGTTGAATAACTCATTAAACTTTGTAATTGTAAAAACGAAAGGTTGATCTTTAGTGAAAGGTTTTAGCGTGATTCCATTTATTAGAATCTATTCTTCAGTTGTACGTTTTGGTTTAAATTGGAATAATACGGAGAGTAATTACTCGAGTTAATACTCCGAAAAGATTTATCTCGATGTCATACTTTATAAATCACCTCCTTTACTATATGCTGATTTCAAACTCCCAAAAACAAGAACAAAACTCCCCATGAAATTTTGCATATACTCCCTAAAAGTTATAATTAAATATTCTAATATTTATATGATGTATGCAATTTCTTTATTTATTTAATTATTTTGATAATTTAATTTTACTAACTTTTAGTTTTCATTCGGCATTATTCAATCACATATGGTGTGTATGCACTGGGCATTTTGTGTCTCTTCTTATTGCTGGACATCCATAGCTGTTTCCTGCGGCATGCAGATTATGTTGAGCATATATACGTGGAATAATATATAAACATAAATGTGTAATTCAACTATCAGCTTATATTTTTAGTTGAGATAGAACATATGTTTCAATTTGGTATCAGAGCAAACCCCATGTCAAAGGTCATGTATTTGAATCTCCGTTTCATTCGATAAAAAAAAAAGGAAATTATTGTTAATAACAGTTCATTACTTAGGTTATTGGCTTGGTAATCACAAACTTACAAGTTAGACTTCTTACATTAGTTCACTCTTCAATTCTTTCCCGGTTAGGTTCACAAGGCAAGTTTTATTTATACATATACACCATCAGCTAATTGTAGTAGTTTATCTTCATCACTCAAAAAAAAAATCGTTTATTAAATTTTAGAATATAATTATATTTAAAACCGCGAAAAAAAATCAACAAAAACAAAGATTCAACTCAAAATATTGATCTATCAAATCACACGATTCAAAATACTGAAATAGCAAACAAACAATATACTGATACAAATTAAATAAAACGCAAAATAAACAACAGTTTCACATCCAGGAAATGTGAATCAATTAATTTTATTCTTCACCCATCTGCATGGGCTGACAGTAAGTGTGTGTATATATATATATATATATATATATATATATATATATATATGTTTCAATTCCTTCTTCTGCCTCTGTGCTACAATTGTGGTGGCGCTCAATTTCCATGGCACCAACCTGAACCTGCAAACACCATTATATTAAAATGATAAGTAAATTAGAGACTTCAAATATTCATTATTATATAGTGAAGCTTTGTCTCTCTTCTCATAGCAGGAATATATTTTGCTAATCATTCTGAATGTATGTACGGCTCTGCCAGAAGTTTGTGCATATATATATAATCAAGTGCTAGGCATTAACTTGAGAACTTGCAAACTCCAGAAGGATTGCACCACAGTTACTACATGGTTGCACTATACCGGATACAATTGCATTGCAAAGACTAGACATGTCTAGAAGCCATTGTGATGCAATCACATTAGTTGCTGTGCAATTCTTCAGTAGTTCACAGGTTGACAACTAGCTAAAAGCTAGCTTAGCTTGATAAGCGGTAACTAATTGAAAATATATATATGTAATTGATGAAATGATCTCATTATTATATTGTTGATATACCTCGGCCTTGTCCTCCTCCTGGTGTCCGGGAAGGAACCCTGAGTGCTCCAAATGCGACGTGCCCACCTGGTCAACCAAGTCGAGCAGTGCATGGAAACGTGAAGAGAAATGTGATGATGAAAAGTAGTAAGAGAAATGGAGTATTATTGGAAGTGGCACCCATTTTCCAATTGGAGGAATATAATTGATCGAAGAGAAAAGAGATTTGATTTGGTTAGCTTATTATGATATACGAAGGCTAATTATACTTGATATCATTACCGGTAACATATAAGTCAACAATATGGATGCTAATTATACTTGATATCATTATATTTACCATAAATAATTGTAACATATATTATCAATAATAATTTTTTATGATGCCTTGTGTAATCATGTATGAACTATATACATAATTGTATAAATATGATTGAAAATATGTAATTGATGAAATGATCTCTTTATTGTTGACATACCTCCTAGTCTTCCTCTTAGTGGAAGAACTACACTACGAGTAGGTGCAGATCTCGATGTGCGACTGCATCCTGATTCAGGAAACATCATTATAATTATGCATGAACAATCATTAAATTCATAATTATCAGAGTAATTATAGATAAAGGATCACAAATAGTAATTTGAAAAAAAAATAAAAACATGGATGTGCTTAAGAGAGTTTTTTTTTTTTTTTTTTTGGATGATGACAATTAAATAATGGAGTATATAGATATGCACAAGTTATTGAGTAGTGATTACGTACCAGGTAGAGCAGTGCATGGAAACGTGAAGAGAAATATGATGATGAAAAGAACTAAGAGAAATAATAATAATGGAGTGTTCTTGAAAGTTGCAGCCATTTTCCAATTAGAGAAATTGAAGAGAAAAGAGATTTGGTTAGCTGATGATAAAAGAAGTTGTACTCACTCCTCATTTTATAGCCATCCTCATTTAATTTTTAAGGGGACAATGAATGCGAAAGAACTTAAGTACAAAGACAAATAATTAAGGGCCTGCAAGAAATTTCCACGGTCAATGTGGCTTCTATTTTGGTCTGAAGACAAAGAAAGGAGAATACTTTTTTTTTTTTTTTTGAAATAAATGACTTAATGCATTAAATCTTTGAGAATACAATCAACAAGAAAAGGGGGTGGGTTATCAAACCATTCCCCGCAACCTGGCTCAGAAACGGCCTCCCTAGCCACAAGGTGGGCGGCACGGTTCGCAGATCGCTTAGCAAAACAGAAAACCACATCATTAATCAAAGATGCAGTCTCTCTAATATCATCAATAATAAAGCCAAACTCAGAATTAAAAGAATCCGAACGTAATGCAAAATAAACCAACTGTGAATCCGTTTCAACATCTACGTCTCCCAATCTTGTTCCCTTTAACCAACTCAATGCCTCACGAATACACAGTGCCTCCGCCACCTTGACATCAAATCTGCCAGTGATTCGCATTCCTTTGCAAGCAAGAAACTGTCCGGCATCATCCCTTAGGACCCAACCAAGTCCCATGGCATTATGAACATTGTCAAACCCAACATCAGTATTAAGTTTAATCCTACCAACATTAGGCCTTCTCCACATTTCCTCACTGTTGCGGTGGCTGCTGCATGTACCATTAATATCTTGTGCCACTTTCCAGCTTTCCCAGAGACAAACACTTGAATTAACCACATTTGCACGTATGTATGGAGCCCCCTTCCAAACACTATCATTTTGACTGCACCAAACACCCCAGCAAATCATAACCACACGGCTCATTTTATCGTTATTAAGGGAAGTTAGCAAACCAAAGAACCATGCAGCAAAATTACCTTGTTCATGCACTAGTGATGGCACCCCAAGGCCCTCCCAAATATGACAGACCTGAGAGCATGGGATATGTTTCATCAGCAAAGCATCACGTGTAGGCAAAAATGAAGAAGCTAATTGCCAACAAAAGACCTTAACCTTTGGAGGAATACTATTAAACTCTAATTTTTCACTCATGACTTCTATTTTTACTCTTAAATTCTTGATTTGAACACTTTTACGAGGGTTCACAAGATTAAAGTATACATAATAGAACTTGAAAAGAAATGATAAATATTAAATAAAAAATTTGCAGCTAGCAAAGAAAGTTTAGGCGCCTGACTTAAACTGCATTGACTTGAAGTCTTCCTGTTTGTCATTTTGTGAGGATGTGTTAGGGAATATGATCCGTCATATTCTATATTTAAAACGAGTAATTCTACTTGTACTTTTAATTTGTATTCTTATTTTATACACTTTATGATTTGGTATGCTTTAATTACTCAATTTAGTAAGAGTCATAATTTTTATTCATTTATTTTTTCTTCCTCCAATTAAATTTGAACATCAAGTATTTTTCATTTAAAACTAAGTTGTTGCAAGTTTTTGAAAAATAAAGGAATAATGGTTAGTTTTTGAAAAATAAAGGAATAACGGTTAGTTAAATAGGCCATTGAACTACACGATAATGTAATTACGTCATTGAACCAAAAAAACAAAAAATTGAATCCCTAAATTAACAGTTTTCATTCAATTCGTTCCATTTGCAGGTTTCTAACATGTCACCCTAATTTTAAAATATTTTTAAAAAATAATTTTTAAAAAATACAGAGTAATTATTTAAAATTATCCAGTTTGACGTCCTATTTGACCCTTATTCCAAACATAAATTTAGAAGTATTTGGAAAATAAAAAAAAATTCAGTTGATTTGACTAATTTTAGATGTTTGACTTGGTCAAACAACTAAAATTAGTATTTGATAAATCATTTTATTCACATAATTTATTAGTCCGATCAACAATTTTTTAAAATGCTAATCAGGATAGGGTTTCTGTATATTAATATTTAAAACTCAAAACTACCCCGGCCTAAATCTTTTCCTCCTCTGCCAAGCAACCCCTTAAATCATTTATATATAGAGTGTCTTTGAAAGTTGACGCTGCACAACTTTTAAAAGAAAATGTAATGCTTTTGAAAAAAAATTTAATATTTTTAAAAGCTTTTTTCCGGCCATCCTACATAGCTTTTTATGACAAGAAAACTTGATTTCTCTCCCTTGAGAGCTTCAAGGCCGAACAAATTTAGCGTGGCGTTTTGTTTAAGCATATTAGAATCAAAAGTGTAATTAGAATCAAATGCTTAGTAATCGTAATGAAATTTTAATGGAAGAAGTCTCTTTGTTTGGTTGTAAATGAAATTGGAATCTAAATAAATAAATAAATAATATATAATATATAAATAAAGAAATGAATGAATAAATATATAATACACACACATATATACTAATGCTTTTAACTTTTTACCTTTTTCTTTTCTTTTCTTTTACCCATCATTATTGAATCCAATTATTCAAAAGTAAAAAATGATAATAATATAAATGAGTTTTATGATTATTAAAGAATTAGAATATGATAGTGTAGATCTTCAAAAAAAGAATATCATAGTGTAGTTGTAAAATTGGGATGAAATTTAAGCATGTGACCTTCCTTACAGAAAGGAACAATGATATCATCATCAGACCACAAAATGCTTGGCCCATAGTTGTATTTGATGTAAAAAGTTTATAATTATATTTTTGTAATAATTTTCTTGAACTATTGATGATGATGGAAGAAAGAGTTATAGTCTCAACCAAAAGACTATCCGGCTTGGCTTCGCTATCGCTCATGACTTGTATTGTAGTCAGCCTATCACATAATGCGTTGATATTTTCACAAAAGAACGCCATAATTATTAATAAAGTTGTGCTTAATGCAAACAGTTTATACTTATATTTACGTAATAATTTTCTTGAACATGTAAACGGTCTATAATCATCAACATGTGACTTAATAAAGTGGCAAATTTAGTCCTTTAGGGACTAAATTCACCACTTTGCGAATACTTAGGGTTTAAGATGGTCACGTATATAACACAGGGACTAAATTTGTACCACGGGTATAACTAGATGACAAAAATTACAATTTTTCTTTCAAAAAAAAATATTAAAAGACTAAGTAAAACTTGTTGGATATTTATATATATATATATATATATATATATATATATATATATATTAAATGGTTGAATATATTAATCTAGACTATCCACCGAAACATAAATAATACGGAGTACTTTGGTGTTGTGGAGTTTAAAATATTATTTATGTTTTCTAGGAAGTTTATTTGAAAATTAATTTCGATGAGAGTAATAGGATATCGTAAATGTTCTGGAAGGATTTGAGAAAATTTTCCTGATTCTGAGAAGCCCAAATCAACTTCTCGGAGGTTTACTACTCTTCGGATGATTTATTCTTCGGATGAAGGTACTAAATGTTTTGGAAAAATCTTCCTGAGAGTAATATGTCATTGTAATAGTTTTCAAGATCTAAGTTGTAAATATTATATTTATTAGTATAATGAATTCTTAATCATTTATATATTCACATTTTCTAATAAGTTGTACACAATAATTTATATATTAAATATTTAAAATTTTGTAATTATTATGAGAATAGTAAGTGTGGAAGTTACAAAAAAACTTCCAGTAACCTTCTTTATAACTCTGGTACTAAAAGGATGAAAGGAGAGATTTTTGATGATGGATATAAAAGAGAAATCTATATGTTGCCAATACATACAAACAATGAGTGTTTTTACTCTTAATTAACTGAGTAGCAGCAGTAAATTTAATTTGTTTTTACTGCAGCTACTCAGTCGAGTAAAAACATTATATTCACTGTAGTTATGCTGACTACTTAACTAAATAGTTTGACATTCTTTTTGTATAAAGTTCTAATTTGTTTACTTTTAGTGCTTATTTATTAAGGAAAATTAAAAACTTTTAAGATAGTGTAACACTTGAAATTTGTGATCAAGTGTTCCTTTATTGTTTCGATTCTCATGTTCTTTTTATGAGACCAAGTTGTTTTCTAACAAAATTGAGGATAATAAATGATTGTGCATATATTGCTGCACTTCATGTTGCCATAAATGATGAAATGCCACAGTTGGTTTGAAGATAACTCAACTATGATTTTTGAAGTCCTATTACTGTGTTTAGATTGCTAAGTTGAATTCTTCCGCGTGATTGAAAAATCCTCACATAGAATTATGACTTTGTATTACCTTCTAATTGTTATTTTCTTCTTTCAAATCTCATTTATGATGCATGCCTTCTTCTTGGATGGTTGTCCAATTAATGCTCGCCAATACCTTGACTTCTTCACATTTTATTGACCATATAATTAATTTCTGTTTGAAAGTCTCGCTTAAAAGAGAGTAGAAGTCTAGAGGGAATTAATAGGCTTTTAAACATTTTTTTATAAAAAATTATAAGTTGATAAATTGTTAGAAAACTTTAGATTAAGATTTGTTTTCGTAAGTTGATAAATTGTTAGGAATAAGTGTAACTAGAACCCCACAGTTGCCTCCCATCATCCATGTGGGAGTGTTAAACGAGACACCGGGTGCCACTTGACCACAAGGTCTTTGGCCATAATTTTATACTTTAGTTGCTACAAAAACCATTAAGTTTGGATTCAAAGGGAATCCATCACAACAAGGCCGGATTTTGTGCTTATGTCATGGTGAAGTCATGAGACTGCAAGGGTTAGTAGCAACATAAGTCTACTAATTAAGAAGCAAGACTACTCAACAACAAGAGTTTATAGCTGACATCATCAGAACAACAAGAATTTTTGGATAGAATGAAGGAGTTTTAAGGACAACATGACTTTTACAAGCAACAAGATTATCTCTAAAGAATAACCTAAGACATCCAACAACACAACAAGGTGTTAGGAATAAGTGTAGTTTTTTTTTGAAAGCAAAATGAATAAGTGTAGTTAAATTTTATTTGAAGATAGAAAATATAATACCTGATGGGTTTGGGTCAAGGCCCACCCAAGGGCGGATTAGAATTTGGGTTGTGCGGGCCTTCCCATTAAGGTGGTCAATAACTCATCAAGATCGAAATGAACAAATCGGTACCCTTATAGTCGAAGGGGATGTTCAAACTTGGGGATCGACTAACCCGAGCCTCCAAAGGGTGGGGCCCAACAGTTCGTTATTGACCCAAGAATTGACTAACATGATAGACACGTGGATGCCATATTAGCAATGAGGGCCATCGCCCACCTAGGAACAATAGGAGATCACAGGCCTCGATGTATGGTTAGACGACCCACCTCCTATGAGGTTGACTACACCCTATATAGAAAGGATGTCAGTGAAAGAAAGGTTAGGACCACACATCGGAGGGTCTCAAGGAGTAAATTAAAGGAACCTACTAAGAGGGGCCTGGAGCTCGCTCTTGAGACGAGAGCACCGATCGAGCTCCACTCATCATCTAGGGTTGACAAGTCAATAAGCAAAGAACGGAGGCTCAAACTATAGTTTTGAAAGTTAATTGGGCAAATAAGGCTAACAAAAATATTTGAGGACTTGGTGCATTAGACCAAGGCGGGTGAATAACTCGTGATATTGAAAATCAAGTACAATCATTCCCCCTATCACAAGAAGAATCATGGATGTATGCCTCTCTTGGCAAACTTAAATACGCTGAGTGTGAAAATGTTTGATAGAGTATAGTACCCACAGGAGCACATCTTGATTTACCAAGATACAATAATGTTGTTAATGGGGCCACCATATTTTTATTTCTATAATTGCTTCATATCCATTACATCTTTTCAAATAAATGGTTTTGATAATTAGCAACACTATAGAGTACAATGTAACTTTCAATATTATAGAATGCAATTAAAAAAAAAAAACTATAGAGTGCATTTGTCGATAAATGTTGAAAACTCAATCCGAAGTCAAATGGTAAATACTAAATATCTAAACAGTAAAAAGTAACTAAACCTCTAAATCAAACTAAAAGAACTAAACCATAAATTCTAAAAGGTGAATTAAATTTATACTATTGTTTGGTGTATTTTATATTGTTGTTAGGTGCACATTAAAGGTAAGTATCACGCATTAATGCCTTGATTGATCTCTTAAGAACTAGTCAAACTTCAACTCTAAACGTACACTTTGGCTAAGAATTAATTAGAAAGAAAACATCATCTTACATACCATTTGACTATAATTTATGAATCTTTTGGAGAATTAAACTTCCAAATCTTTTA
>CM008337.1:24191979-24203739 GCA_002525835.2 Ipomoea batatas | reverse complement strand
ATTTTTGTAACTTCAAAATACTAAAATTCAAAAAGCTGGTCAAATCAACTTTAATTTTTCAATTAGCTTTTTGAGAAAAGAAATTATACCAAACAGCTATCGGCTTAACAGCTAATATACCAAACATTTTTCTATAATAAACTAATGTTATCAACTAGTTATGTCATTCTAACCCAATTAGCTAACAATCATTTACCAAACAGAGTCTAATCTGTCAATATTGTAACTATAGTCTATATATGAAGGAAGAGAGATTCTCACCGATGACAAGATGGAATTTAGATTTTAATATTACATGGCTCATTAATTCGAGACTACCTTCACTAACAATATTACACGCATGTGACCAAAGAACACATTGCGCTTATCCTAAAATTGAATGAGCTTTTAGTGCACAACACAGAAATTGAAGAAACGAACTAGTTTGTAGTAGCACACTCCACGTACTGAAAGCCGCATGAGTTGAGACTATCATGCACACACTGCCTCTAGTACGTGCATACTTCTGCTAGGAATGTTCTATGCATGTGCAACCCATGACTATCATTTGCATAATCTTCCTCAACGCAAAACAATACTGCCACATGGTGAAGGGAAAATTAAAAAAACAGCCACTAAGCAATAATTTAAAAACAATTCAAGCGCGCAACCGTTGTGTGCATATAAGTTTAAATCTATGTGCACTGTCTATCAAACACAGAATAACAAACGAACTTTTTCAAAAATGCACAAAAATGATATAAAATTAAAAGTAAAAATGCCACAACCTGGAGATTACATAGAAAATTTTTCTGCCCCCAGACTACCCTACAAACAACCTAATACATTAAAATACATAACAAAAGACTAAGGGTAATAGAGATGATAGGACACATGTGAGGACAGAAGAATACAAACATGCACACGTTGACGCATGACAGAATACAGTCATGCACACGGTTGACTACAAGCACGCACACACTGGCGAGAAAATCAAAATCACTACAACATGAACAAAAACGAGAACGAGAAAAGGAGGACTGTAAACACCTTGGAACCACCAACATTAACAACTAAATGATTCCAAACAACAAACACACTCTCACCCCTTAAAAACAAACTAAGAAAAAAAGGCTTTGACCACACATGCGAACTCCCACGCCACACACCATGTTCAAACAGCAGTACAAAAACACTAAAAAAAAAAAACGTAGGAAAACATACCTTCATTAACACATTCCATGCTTCAACAAAGGTGAAGACCGGAGTCCTGCTTTGGCAAAGGAGAAGACCAACGTCTGTAGATGGTAAACAATACGTGAATGAATGATGAAAAGAAGAAAAAACACATAAAATCAAGCACAATATATGAATAGAATTCCATTCTAAAAATAAAACACACGGACAATTACGTTAAAACCCCTAATAATTAATATTAAACAAAAAAAAAAAGGAAGAAACAAGTCAAACAAAAAAAAAAGGAGAAAGGAGGATTGTAAACTTGCTATTATAACAAAAAAAAAAAAATTTTAAAAATCACATTACCTTCGGCATCATCTTGAGAAGGGTCCACTTGCTCGGATAAGGATAGCCTACTCACTAAACAAGTCAAATATTTAGAAACTAGCTCTAAAAAGTTTGTTAAGAAATATCATTGAAACAATCTAGTAATAAGCATTGAACAATAGATGTAATAAGCGCTAAGAATATATAATAGAAATTAAAGGGTTTGGACTAAGTCAACCTTTGCATGGATGCTATAGAGTTTAATCATGGTTGCAGTAGGTGTTAGGCTCTAGTCGGGCGGTAACTAGCATGTAGACGGTGCCTATAAAATTAAAAAATAATCCATGTGTGTAGGTGTATTCCATATATATATATATATATATATATATATATATATATATATTACGGGTAGGGTTCCAATGAGATCATTTGTTTAGGTAAGATCGTGAGATCAGATCTTGTGCATCCATGTAATATTTTCTAATGGTCTAGATTGATTGACACACGATTTGTTCGCACACATTTAATCATTGTTCGTACACACTTCAACTTGAAATCTTAATCAATTAGACCATTAAAATATTTTGAGATCAAATCTTGTACATTAATCTAAAAAATTTTAATGGTCTAGATTGTTTGACACACCCACTCCGTTCGCACACACTTCAACTTAGAATCTTAAATAAATCTAGACCATTAAATGATTACATAGATGCACAAGATCTGATCTCACGATCTTACCGGATCTCATATAATCCTAACTCTATATATTACATCTCTTATTTATATATATAAATAAATAAATAAATATAACAATAAAATAGCAAGGCTGACTCAGCCGTGTTAACTCGGCTAACTAGGCTGAGTTGGACGAATTAACTCCACCGAATTCGGCCGTGTTAGACGCTAGGCGGCTGTCTAAGGAGCAATTCGCCTCGGCTTAGGGGCGCCTAAGCGGCCGCCTAGGCCAATTTTTATAACAGTACATAGGATTAGAGATCATACAAAAACTTAGCAAGAATAAGGAAGGTGCAACAAAGGTATCAATACCATTCTCGACTACCAATTATCATTAAATCTCTCTGTTAGGGGTGGGCGTTTCGGTCTTCGCTTCGGTTTTTTTCGGTTTCGGTTTCGGTTTTCGGTTTTAAAAAAATTAAACCATTCGGTTTAACATTAGAGTTCGGTTTCGGTTTCAGTTTCGGTTTGGATTTAATTCGGTTCGGTGTTCGGTGTTCGGTTTACGGTTCCCGAATTTTAACATTTCCTAGGAGACAAGGCGATCGGAGGTGCCGCGAGTTAGCGGGGCACCGTAATAACTATACATGAAACATCACATAACCCAAATCCAAAGTCTAATATTTAAATAATAAATACCACCATGACAAATTAACAATTCAAACAAATTAAAATAAAAAATAAAACTAGAAATTAAATTCCAAAACTGAAATGAATTTGGAAATTCATTCCAGTAACTGGAATGAATTTGGAAATTCATTCTTAGTTTTGAAATATATATATTACGTATTTATAAATAATATATAAATATATTTATTTATTAATTATAATATATATATATATATATATAATATTTATATTTAATTATAAAATATTTCGGTTTTTCGGTTCGGTTCGGTTTTTAACCGAACCGTTCGGTTCTTCTAAAACATGAACTGATCGATTTTTCAGTTCGGTTTAAAACCGAACCGAACATCTTCTTACCCGAACCGTTTTGCCCACCCCTACTCTCTGTCACATGACAATTCTCACACACACATATACATATATACCCAATATCCAAATACTATACAAACAATCTTCCCTAGCTCTTTAGACAACTTATGAAATTCCAATCTCATTATATTCGTCTACAAATCCAACAAATTAAGCGTAATATATACCTTGATGATATTTGTTTTGTATCGCATCCCAAACTTGTTTTGAGTTGTTTGCATTAAGAGTGCAGCGACGAACTGAGTCGTCAACTGCTAGCAGGATAATCTCCACAGCCAGGGAGTCCTTCTTCTTCCGACTTTTTCTAAAAGCCTTAGTTTTGTACCCTTTTTCCACCAAGCCCCAGAGATCATAGATTATAAGCAAACGCTTCATCATGTTGCGCCAGGTTTCATAGTCATTCCCGTCAAACACTGGAAACGATTCTGTGCCCATCATGGAACTTTTAATTTGTTTAATTTCCCACGTTTACACAAACAAACAAAGAGGTTAGTTAGTTAATGTTAACGATTCTGTGCTCATCATGGACATGACTAAGTTATTTTTAATCTAATTTTTCATAATATTAAGTTTAGCATTAATATATAAAATTTATATATTTAGAAACTACATCAAAAGTAATATTAAACACAAAAAAAATTAAATTTAGAAATAATAAAAAATTACTAAAGAAAATAAACAATGAATTAGATTTGACCAATAATAGTAAATAAAACAAGTAAAATGGGACAGAGAGTTACTAATTTACCAAACACTTCTATATATTATCAACTAGTTTTACCTTCTAACCCAATCAGCTAACAGTCATTTATTAAATCGGCCAATATAATTTCATCATCTCTGAATAACAACAAATTAATAAAGGATGAGCTGATTAGGGAGTTTGGTGGTTAACCTAATATCGGCAAGTAGTCGTGCTTTCGCTGCTTTTGATTTTAGTTCCCTTCTGTTCTGTATCCTCTTTACTAAAATATCGGTAACTTGTACAAATCCCACTGCAACACCCGCTATTGCCGCAACGAGCGTAATAATGGTCACCGTCGCCGGATCCGCCATTTCTGAGGGATTGGAGAAGGATGAAGGACAGTATAAATGTATTTTTGGAACAATACCTGCATTAATTTGGGAATATTTTCTGGAGGAAGGACAGACTGAAGGCTAGAATTAATAGGCCAAAGGGCCGGCCAGGAAACAAAAATATTTTATATTAATATTTTTTTAAGGATAACTTTCACATTCACTGTTCATTTTTCAAAGTATAAAAGGTGACCAATCGTTATATCGTGGACCCTGGTCCGAAACAACGTCGTTTCGATATTGGTGGACGCGGACGCGAATGACTCCAGGGAATTCATTATCTATAATACACAGAATCTTTATCTAGAATACACAGAACGTTTGCCTAAAATACACAAACTATTGACACAAAATACATAGAACTCATCCTCCTAACATTCGAATGCACAAACACATCACAACCTATGTTAATAACATGAATACACAGGATATTGACACAAAATACACAGAATTCATCCTCCTAAACATTCGAATGCACAAACACATCACCACATGTGTTACTAACATAAATATACAGAACGGTTACCTAGAACACACAGAACGATTACCTAGAATACACAGAACTCATCTCCTAATATTTTGATACGGGGTGCACAATATATAAATTGCCAAAGGTGACGACTTTGGAAACGCCAGGTTTACGTCACTATCAGGGCCTCTGGCCAGGCTTCGCCGCTTCGGCACAAAAACACCAATTTTTTTTTTAGAAAAAAAATATTTTATATATTAGAAGTAACCTGTAAAAAATGTTATTTGTATAATTTTTTAGTTTTTAATTGTTCAATAACATACTCTCTCTGTCACATTTTATCTATCCTACTTACTATTCATTGGTCAAACCAACTCTTTCTTTGGTTATTTTCTTTATTATTATTTTATTTATTTTTAAATTTGATTTTTGTGTTTAATAATACTTTTAGTATAGTTTCTAAATATATAAATGTTGTATATTAATACTAAAGAAAAATTGAATTAAAAATAACTTCAGTTAAGTCTCGTTAACCGAACCAGACATAAAATGGGACGGGGGAGTACTTTTTTGTTCAATGGTTTAATTAGGCAAGGTGTAAAAGTTGATTGGCCTATTTGACACTTTTTCTTGATGATTATGCATGCTTGACTGCTTGTACACTACTAGATTTGGATAAATTAAATAAAGGATTATGAGGACTAATTGTGTACATTGGATTGTAATATTCAATGGTCATTGATTGTAATTTTGATTTTATTTTTTGTTATGAGTGTACACACTAGTTTTGGGGGTTATTATTGTTTTTTTTAGTAGTGATCTAAGAGTTGTCTTTTCTATAAGTTCAAAAATGTGCAACATTGTCTAATTTCATCATTCTTGAAGGAAGACAAACCCAGTAACCCACAACCGTTGTTGTTTTTAAATAAGGAAACTTAAGAAGAGAAAGAACAGTGGAGTAGGGATACATGCTTGAGCTACATACTTTAATTAAAAATTTAAAAGCAATATTAAAATTAAATATATTCACCCTCCCCTGATTTTTAGTTTGTCTAGGACCAACTTATTACGTATACGAATTTATATTCATACAATAATGCTGCTCTTTAAAAATACTCCAAGTTATAGTATTTTGTCTATATAATATCTCATTTTTGTATAATCTAGAAAGAGTTAGTTTCATTTTTTGTCATAGATTTATATATATGTGACAGTTCACTTTTAGTTCTTTTTCAGAATTGACAGGGCAAATGTCCCTGCTCAAAAGCTATATATATGTCTATTTTTGGTACAATTTTCACACTATTTATGGTTGCCAAATTTTGAATCTTGTCACTTTTCTAAATACTGCTTGCTTGTTATTAAATTAGTGAGTTAAGTTCGTGCGAACTAACTATTAGGACTCTATGTATCTGAATCATATTAGAACTATCAGTTCTAGTCTACCTGAAGTATATATATCCTTCTTTTCTATCATTGTATTTATGAAACTCTATTGAATACAAACATCGGGCATAAAAATGCTCCACTACCCTTAAACCATCCAGGGCGTCCTTCTTCTTCCCATCTTTTTTAAAAGCCTTAGCTTTGTAACCATTTTGCACCCTGGCTATGATGATTATCCTGCTGAGAGTTGACCAATCAGTTCCTCGCTGCACTCTTAATGCAAACAACTCAAAAGAAGCTTGGGATGCAATACAAACCAAATACCAAGATATGCTATTACACACCAATAATTAAATTTAGTCAGGCTTACAAACTTAGAAAATGTTTTTTTTAAAAACAATTTTAAAAAACGACTCATTTTTTTAGAAAATATATCTTTTTCTATACAGGCATGACGAATGATCAGATGACCGAGTTCAGGGCGGCCTTCAGCCTATTGGACAAGGAGCAATGGTTGCATCACTAGAAAAGAGCTTGGGACTATGATGAGGTCATTGGGAGAGAATCCCAGTGAAGCTGATGGCGATGGGACCATTGACTTCTCAGAGTTTCTAAATTTCATGGCCGGGATGAAGAACTAGAATTTGGATGGTTTAAGGGTAGTGGAACATTTTTATGCCCAAAAAGATTCAAGCCAAAATTTTTTTAATGTCCCCATTACAGAGCTTACATTTTTCTACCATCTCTTGAGATAAGGTTGATTTTCTTTCTTGATATTGCAATCTTCTAAAAAAATGTACACATTATTTATTTAGTTGACGTTGACTAAGAAATATAGTTTTAAATGTGAGGAATCCAAAAGTAATTCAAATGACAAATGAACTTTTTTATGGGAATAATTGATAATCCGGGTTCGATGCCTACAAGTGACAATTCTTTTTGGATCAGTTCTTATACCACTCAGAGCGAATGAGAATTAGTCGGGTATATCCAAACAATAAGACGAACGAAAATAGACCTGAAACTCCTCCGCCTTTCCAGGGTTATAGCCATAATTGTGTAAATTTGATAATATTTGAACAAAAATGTGTAGAATCAAAACCTAGACAAAAATGTGTGAAAGTACTAATGACTTCTTTTCAAAACCCTATTTGAAAAGAAGGTAATTGTACTACCTTATTATTAATAGAGTAAATTGTCATTTTGGTCCACTGACTATTGGAGTTGTGTTAATTGCTATCCGTGACTTTCAAAAATGTTAATTGCGTACCTTGACTATGCATTTTTTATCAATTTTTGTCTATCCGACCAAATTGCCGGCCAAAAGTGGCCGACAAATTTTAAAGAGGAAAATATTAAGGACAATTTAGTCATTTTACTTTATTTCTTTCTTCTCTGACTTGAAGCTACAACGCCCTCTATTTTTAGACATGAATCTCAGAACTCATCACCGGTGATAAGCTTTTTTCACCCGCTCAAGTGCTCAACCGTACGAAATGGAGGTAAAAACAAATCCTATAATTAAATTGCAAGGAGCATAGTCTAGTATTGCTGCAACAATGGTAAAATAGAAGTAGGAAGGAAGGGGACCGAGGAGAGAGACGAGTCAAGAACTATGCACTAATTTTGAGTAATAAATCGGCTTCCCTGATGAATCCGTCAACCTCACCTTTCAACACTTAGTTCAGGCCACCACACAGCCACAGCCACACCCACCGTAGGCGACTTCCAGCCCTTTCAGCGACCAAAACTCTTCTAATCTGAGCGGGGTGTCGTCCATGTCTGAAGCTAGACAGCGGCGGCAAACGAAGAAAAAAAAAAGAACAAATGACTAAACTGCCCTTAATATTTCATCTTTTAAAATTTTCCGGCCACAATTTGGCCTGGATTGACCAAAATTGATAAAAATGCATAGTCACGCAATTAACATTTTTGAAAGTTGCAGATAGCAATTAACACTACTTCAATAGTCGGTAGACCAAAATGACAATTTACTATTATTATTATTATTATTATTATTATTATTATTATTTGTTTTGACCGTGGCACAAAAACAAGGCAATTGCACGCATTGCCTTATTTTCACTTTTTTTTTTTTTTTTTAAAAGTTAAGAAGAAGGCAATAACTTTCCACTCACATTTTTTTAAAAGTTGAGAAAAGGTCATTTTTATTACTTTAAATATGCAAGAGACTTGAATCCATCTGAACCGGTGGAATCTTCAAAGAAATTACCCACATTATTTATTGATTGACTTTGACTACATCTTCTAGAACGAATTGTAGGGAGAGGTGTGAGAATTAGAACCCTATGGTCACTAAGAGGACTAGAGGTCTAGAGGAGTAACAATGGATAAAACTCTAGCCTCACCAAACAAGTCTAACTAGGAATCTGAAACCAAAATTCTGTCCAGTTTCTCCTCACCTCACTCGCTATGCCTCAAGACTTTTCCCATGGAATCTTCTATGAAGTTACACAAATTATTTATTGATTGACTTTGACTTAAGAAATATAGTTTTAAAAATAAGAAAATCCTGGAGCATAGATTATCCCAGATCTAACCTTCTCTCTCGATCAGTCTCAGACGACATTCCGACATGGTAGACCCGGCGACAATCTCGGTCATCGTCTCCATCATTGCGACCCTCGCAACGACAGCGAAAACAGTTGTCGAAACTCTAGAAAAGAAGCGAGGGAACGGATGGAAAGCAAATGCAGAATACGCCAAAGTGCTTGCAGAATTTAGGTTAATTAATTTTCTGTCATTCGAAAATTGGGGATCAGATCTGTGATTTTTCTTTTATGCAACGCCAACATTTAATGTTTCCAATACTAACCTCTGTGTTTGATCTGTGTAAAAGATCCATGATTGGCGGATCATTTCCAGTGTTTGACGGGAGAAATTATAAGATCTGGAGCATGAAGCTGAAGAACTGGCTTATTTCCAATGATCTCTGGGACTTGGTGGAAGAAGGGTACATAGAGAAAGGACGCAACGATAAGACTTCAAAGAATGATCGCGAGAAGGATTCGCTGATTATCGTGATTATCCTGCTAGCAGTTGACGATTCAGTTAGCCGCTGCGCTGTTGATGCAAATAGCTCAAAAGAGGTTTGGGATAAGATAAAAACGGAATATAAAGGTATTACACATCAATTTAATTTATTTTAGTTTCTTAATTGGCTACAAGATATTTTTACTATTTATATATACTCTACTCTAATTTCATTTGAAAGTTTAGTAATGAAAAAATCTTAACCTTTAATTTTTCGAGATAGAGGTGTGGATAATTCTAAATTTTTTTCCAGAAGAAGTGTGCTCATCTAAACCCTCCATAACACCTATAATATATTAATATTGAACTTATTAAAACATAGAAAAAAAAAGCATTTTTATTAGTCACCTAATTATTCATTGCTAGTCTTGCTAGTCATTTTAGTCCATAACTTTTACCGTTACAATATACACCTCTAACTCTTCAAAAAATTTGTAATTTTAATCCATGGAGCAATAAAACTATTCAACTCGATTAAAAGTTGTACTTAATACATGGATATTTTAGTACTTTTTAATGGTTCTTCTTTAATTATATCTTGTTTAGTGTCGGTATTTCATTTGTAAATTAAAAACTTGATTTTAACAAGTTCGTGTAGTGTAGGTAAGATAGGGATGACGCACCACAATTGAAGAGAAAAAATTTATGGAAAAAGGCTGTTAATTTCCTAGTTTGCAGATGATATACCAAAACAGAAAAAATTATAAAGAATAAAAATAATAAAATTTTAAAATATACATGTATTAAGAAAAATTTTAATAGAGTTTAATAGTTTTGTTGTTCAAAAGGTTAAAGCTGCAACTTTTTTGAAGAGTTAGAGTATATCTATTACAACGATAAAAAGTTAGGACTAAAAAAAGCTAGCTAGTAAAGAACACTAATTGATTATATGTATTATATTAGTCCAAGGTTTTGGAACTCTAACTTGGTTGCTAAATTATCTTTAAGCCGTTGATGTGGAGTGGTCATTTCGACACTAATTGAATTTTTCACTGTTGTATATTTCTGTTGGTTATGCAGACAAACGCTGGAAGTCATATTTCTGTTTGAGATGTACATCATAAAGGAGGTGCTCTTAGGTAGTTTCTGTTTAAGATGTAAATAGGCTCAACTGAATTATTACTCTAAATTTGGTGTATCTTTGTCTTTACTCTTTACCTGTAATCCAAGCATATTCAATTGTATTTATTTAGTTTCACCAAGGACTAAAAATTGGATTAATACACTTAGTTATAAAAGGAACATTATTCATGATTGTTAAATGGCTTGATATATTTTTTGTGCTTGATGCATTAATTACGTACTAGTTGAATTTTTATAGGTGGTAGCCATAATGCCTCCTATAATATTATTTGACTTGATTGTTTGTAAATTTAATAGTGTTTATGAATTAACTATATTTAAATGGCCAAAGGTAAGAAAATTATAATTTTTTGTTTGGCTAAAAGTTTAAAAATTGTATTTTTTTTGTTATGTTGATTTTCTTGAAAATGAACATATTATTTGTTATAAACTCATAGTGGTAGTAATAATAGTAATAATTGTTGGTTTTATGATTATTGGGCTAGTCAATTAGCTGGCCAACACTATTGTAGGCTCGTAGCTTTGTAGGATAATGTACGGAGTGTTTGGAAGGAGATGTTCATATATTTTTAATCTATCTTACTGAAACATTTATCATTAAAACATTGTATTGATATGAGATATGTGGTAACAAATGTTTGTGAACATTATTGGAACATTATTGAAAATTCAGTGTAAGATAAAAGATGAAATTAATGCCACTAATGGTCATTTGAGTATTATGACACTGCCACTCATGGTTCTCAACAATTAATTAAAATGACTACATCACATGCTTAGTATATCATAGTTTTAACATTCTTAAAAATATAATTCAATAATGTTTTTTTTTAAATAAGGTTTAAAATATTTGAATTTTAGTAATTAATTATATAAATTGGTTTTCTAGTGAACAATACTCCAATCATCTACAGTATTTGCTTAATATGTGCATTTCTGAACTCAGAAGTGATTGATAAAATCGAACCTGCGTCGTATTTGATAATATAATTAGCTTATCAGCCAATTCTAACTTATTTAACCACTATTTAATTGTTTGACTTGGTTAAACAGTCAATATAAGTGTTTAATTAATTAATTTTTTGTAAAAACTTATTATATTATTTCAAAAAATTTTCTACAATCAGCTAATGCTATCAACTAATCAAACCTACCAACCCAATCAATTAATAGCTATCAGCTATTTACCAAATAACCCATTATGTTCTTGGGGATTGGCTCAATGTTGGACAACATATTATTGTTAACATTGTCAGCTCAAGTTACTCAATAATTGAAAGCAACCCCATCATTTTTTTTCCATTAATATAATCAAATTACACACGTAGGATTACATTTGATTTCTTCTCCCCAAAGTACAACACCACATGCATATGCATACATTTATTATATATACACTGAGTACAGATAGATCGATGATGAACTGGAAATATTTCATAATGATTAATAGTAAATCCTTCCTGCTGTGAAGT
>CM008337.1:24178828-24191435 GCA_002525835.2 Ipomoea batatas | reverse complement strand
TATTTCTGTTAAAATTAAAGGTTGTGATAGCTTTTATATATATATATATATATATATATATATATATATATATATGCAGTTATTAAATGAGATGTTAATTGTTGACATGCATACCACTTAGTAATCCACGGCGGCCTGCCACCTTGTTGAGCTGTGGCGAGGTTCCTACTGGCGGATTATGAATAGGCGGAAAAGGTGCACCTCCTACAAAAAATTACATATTATTCCTTTCATCTCGTATATGGTGTGTTTGGTTGATTGACAGGTTTAGCTATCAGAAACGGGATTAAATAGTGCTTACCCCGAGGACCAGGGGGAGTGCCGACGACAACTGTAGTAGTGGAGCAGAGAACGGCACTGATGATGAGAAGTGAGAAAATTAAAGAAAAGTTTTTGCTAGCCATGGCTTTTTGTATAGTTTAGGGAATAAGAAGAAGAATATATGATTTTGGGATGTGGGCTTTATGCAACTTCACCTCCTTTTTATACTAGTAGAAGAACAAAGCCTCTCTTAGCTAGAGTGTTTGACATGATAATGAGAGCAATTGTTTTATCGTGGATCAGGATCGATCTAGAGATTCACCCTGGACCATGATTCAATACACAGAATTTGAATTCATAAGGTACAGAATTCAGATTCATAATACACATGCACGGAATAGTTAGTACCTTAATTATTCAACTTTTATCAATTTTGATCACTTCGACCAGATTGTCTGTCAAATTTTACCGGAAAAACTTAATCAACCAATTAATGTTTAATATAAGGGGCAAATTCGTCTTTTTAAGTCTGGTCCGAATAGGGAGAATGGGTGTTGTCATGTCATGATAGGAACTCTGATCCTTACGGATTCTTGAAAGATGAATTGATATTGTGAATTTATGCATCAAAGAAAAGATAATAAGAAATTTACTATTCACTCCGAAATGCTAATTCAAGGATTTCTGGTCAGCATCATTATGGGAAGTTAGTTTCACTATATTTAGTATAAAAAAGGTAGATTTCTTTTTCTTTTTATAGTATAAAAAGGGTAGATTTCTATCATTGTCAATTGCGGATTAATTCATTAGCTTATTCTCTCTATTAATTAGTTTATCAAGTATATTTTGTGGTATTAAAATGATGGTCCCATCAAGTCACTATGGCTGAAGCTGATTCAGCAGTGTTGAACCCTAAATGACATTGGCATGCATGTACCTCTTCCAAATAGATGTTGTGAGGATTAATGTTGGTTTATGTGGCTGAGGCCTTTGTAATCAAATCTTCTTGTAATCTTGGTGAACATCTGGTGGATTGGGTTGGTGTGAGTTGCTCCGCAGACGTAGGAGTTTAGTTTTGAACTGCGTAAACAATTGTTGTGTTTCTGGTTCTACTTTCTCCCTTTAATTTGTTTTTATTCTTTCGAAAATCAACATTAATTAATGGTTTGTTAATTTGTTTTATTAAAACAAGTAGAACTATAGGCCTTAACTTAAATTCAAAACCCACGGTACAATTTCAGGTTGACTAAGTTTTTTCGGTGAGATTTGGCCAGCAATTCGGCCGGAGTGACTAAAATTGATAAAAATTAAATAGTTAAGGTATTAAATTAACAGTTTAAAAAATTATGAATTGCAATTAACAATACCTCAATAGTCACACGATCAAAATTGAAATTTACTCATATTTTGAGAATATTTTAAGAGTTCAAAATTAATAGCTCAAACAATCTACCAACAACAATGTTTCTTTTTTATAGGAGATTAAGAAATTAATAACATTAATCATCTGAATTAAATTGTATTTGTAACCCCATAACAACAACTCTAATATGGAATTCAACATGGTCGTTACGACTGCTAATTCTCTTAAATTAAATTGGAATTAATTCAAAATTAATTCCCACAGATCAGAATAGTAATTTGAAGAGTAATTCGAGCATTATCCACGAATGGTAGTTCGAGTAGTACCAACAAATAACTTTCTGAAGGTTACATACGAGTAGACAACTGTTCGGTCAAACCGAACAGTCACGCTCGAATGGTAATTACTCGACCAAATAGTCAAGTCCGAATGGTGACTATTCGTTCAACTTTCCGAATGGTAAAACAGAGTTTACACTCGAACATTGGCTCTGAGTTGGAAAAAAAATATACAAAAATTTAGCATAACTTAACCCTTAAGGCCAGTCAATTTTTCAGACGACATTCGTGCTCGCAAGTGCCGGCGTACATAAGTCAAGTCTTTTCAAGCTCATTATAGGATTTGATTTGCACCTCATGTGTGCAAAAGAGAGCCTTTATGCTATTGTATTGTTTTTATTTGAGGGAGCAAAAAAGAAATGATTAAAAATTGTAGCCCACATTTTTTAAAATGAATCAAAATGTGTCATTTAAGTAGGGAGCAGAGAATGGAGTAAAAAATATATATGTAGTATTACTCATTTTCAATTAGTCCTACTTTTAAGCTTTAATGAGATCAAGCCATACTAAAAACCAGAGTAATTAAAATATACCAAACTTTATTTCTTATTAGAAAATAACGTTAGGATATCTATAAATTGAAATAACTAAAATTTGTATCTAACGTAGGAGCATTTTAAATTACAAATTCTCTACTGAAACTAAATTTCCTTCAATGGCATCACGTATACAAGTTATATCGTGGACCAGGATTTACCGTGCACCGTAAATCCTGGTCCAATACACAAAATTTGATTTCATATGATACAGAATTTATGTTTATAATGCATAAAATTCATGTTTATAATATACATATACATAAACACAATATAATGAACATGAACTCAGTGTATTATGAACGTAAACTTTGTATACTATGTTAAGTATTTATATGTCTTCAGCTATATAATTATGTATATTATGAACATGAATTATGTATTTTATGAAATCAAATTCTATATATTGGACTATGATGCACGATATAAATTTGCGCACGTGCCTATGAAACTCTTTGACGTCTCAATTTTTTTTTTTAGGTGGACCACAATAATGGAGCAGGCCATGTGCTGATGTGCCTATGGAACTTTATAAATTTCCAACTCTTTCGATAGTTACTGAGTGTACCACAATCTAAAATAATGTTGTTTTACATAATTTACAATGTTGTTTTACATAATTTTTTTCATGTGACTTCTTGTAGTATACATTTTTATAACTTATAATGTACATTATTCTAATACAAAAAGTACATTATTTTAACACATAAAATACATTATTCTAAAACATAATATACATTATCATACTCCCAAAAATTTCATTATTCTAAGTCAGTGTATTATATTCTAACACATAAAGTTCATTAGGCCGTGGTCCACACATCCACACAATAATTTGCCAAATTATTTAGTATGTGCACCACAATAATGGAGTTTGTACTGAAATGCCCCATAGACAACCATCAACTCTGAATTATGAGTTCTACTACATGGACTCCCATTTTCTACTCAATCACTTTTACTCCCTGACGTGGCAAGATATAATAAGTTATCTTCATCTTGTGGATCCCAGAAAAAGTGTCAACATCAAAATTTTGTGTGAGGGAATACAAGTAGAGAGTATAACTTGAAAGTTCATGTATTATTTTCCTTGAATTATTTGAACCACAATAATGATGTTTGTACTGAAATGGCCAATAGGTAACCATCAACTCTGAATTATTTCTTTAAAAAAAATCAAAGTCATTGTATCATATCTTAATAGGCCCTCCACATTAATGAATTTTGGATCAAATTTTGAGGCAAAATGGGTGAGGTGTATGAGAGAGAAATTGTGAGGTATTATTTCGAGGAAATGTAAATGTGAAATTGTGAGGTATTATTGCAAATATGAGTTGTTGTTAGCAGGGTGGAGTCCACATGATTGGGAAGCTTAGTGCAAACTTCACACACGCTGGACGCGTGTCTGAGATGTTTTCTGTTTTTTTTTTTTTAACAGTTTTTTTCTTTTTCTTTTTAAGGGTTCGGGTACACCCACGTTCGCTCCGAGAGGCATAAGAGCTAGCCCAAGAGAAATCGTCGCTTGTGGAAATCAAACCCGGGTTCTTTCGAAATTCTTCCCCACAAACAGAGCTCACTTGTCACTTGAGTTATCCAATTGGGTTAAAGTTTCATTATTCTATGTCATAATGTATAGTATTCTACAATAATTGAGTTTGTACTGAAATGCCCCATAGGCAACCATCAACTCTGAATTATGAGTTCTACTACATGGACTCCCATTATCTACTTCATCACTTTTACTCCTTGACGTGGCAAGATATAATAGGTTATCTTCATCTTGTGGGTTCCAGAGAAAATGTCAACATCAAACTTTTGTGTGAAGAAGTACAAGCAGGGAGTATAACTTGAAATTCATATATTATTTTCCCAGAATTATTTGGACCACAATAATGATGTTTGTACTGAAATGACCCATAGGGCCATAGCCAACCATCAACTCTAAATTATTTGTTTTAAAAAATCAAAGTCACCGTATCTTCAAAAAAAAAAAATCAAAGTCACCGTATCATATCTCCATAGGCCCTCCATATTAATTATTTTGGATCAAATTTTGAGGCAAAATGTGTGAGGTTGATGAGAGAGAATTTGTGAGGTATTTACTACAAATATGAGTTGTTTTCAGCAGGATGGAGTCCACATCATTGGGAAGCTTAGTGCAAACTTCACACGTGGAGCTCAGACATGCGCCCGAGCTGGGCGCATGTCTGAGACGATTTTCTGTTTTTTTTTTTTTAATAGCTTTGTTTTGTTTTGTTTTGATTTTTTTTTCCTCCCTTTGCATTTTCTCTTTTCTCATCATATTATATGAACTTTTTTGTGTCTCCTACAATTAGAGTCTATCCAAAACACCTCGTGCATGGTCTAAGGTGTTGTTATGTATAGGAACAAATTAACAGGAATATTGCTCCATTCCCCTAATAAATTTATCTCCTAATGTGTCATTACTTGACTGATTTATTTTTATAGTTGAATGAACCAATTTATGGACAATAAATAAATATAAAATTGTTATTAGCAAATTAGGTTGTGTACATTTAAGGTAAATTTATAAATATAAAAATTGTTACTCCGTATTAGCAAATTAGGTGAATGGTCAATTTGGCATTTGTTTTCGGTCTGGCTTGTCCTCTCAAGTCTTATCGAGAATGGGATAGGAATTGATTGGCTGCTATTATTCTGATCCCTTCCTCAATAGTTAAACTTGGATGTAGTATTTGAGAAGTTTTTTGAAAGTGTGATTAGGAAAGAGAAAATGAGGGTGGAGGAAAAAAAAATTGAATATTTTTTTATAAAAGAAGATAATTACCCGCCCAAGCGGGCGCGTGCACTATGGGCGTGAAATCTGGGTCTCACGAGTGCGTGAGGCGCATCATCTTTTTTCAGCGGGCCCCATTCCAACCGACAAAAAACTCCATTGTGCAGGAGAAAGAACCCAAATAAAAACACTCATTCCCATTTGTTACAAATTCAAAGCATGATGTTTTACTGTTCCAAAATCCAACATAAACACACTATTGGGGAAGGCCTGAACATTAAAGTTGTGATTCCTGGTACTTCGTGAACATTTCACTTGTGCTTTCTCCTTGATAATAATTTGCTTTGAAATGAAAATATTACATCAACTCCAGAGTTCTACTACACATATTCCTAAATTCTACTCCCTTATTTCTGCTCTCTGAAGTGGCAACAGAGATTAGTTATTTTCATCATGTGGGCCCACAGAAATGTGTCTATATCAAAAGCATGTGAGAGCGGGGGAGTACAAATTGGGAGTATAAGTGGGAGTATTTTCTTGAACTCCATCTTCTTACTCTCAATTTATACTTCCTCTCACAAATTTTTTATGTAGACACTTATTTTGGAACTCACATAATGAGAATATCCTATCATTAATTATCATTAATTGACACATCATAAAATAAAAGTGAGAGAGTAGAAGAGTTTTTCACACTTTTGGTCCCACGACTATAATGGCACTATCAGGATTGCTTCACGACTTTCAAACCTTGCAATATGTGTCCACGACTTTCTGGCACATTTTCTGTCTACTTTTCACAGGAAAAAAATTACCCCTTTCAAGCAGGGTTAAAAATGACATTTCCATTGCTGACTGTTGTTTGCTTGGCCCATGCTGACCTAAAGAGACATGAAGAAAAAAAAATTCAACTGCGAACGTGAACCCTAATCTGCTCTCATCTCATCAAAACAATTGCGAACGCGGACCCTATTGGAACGCGATTGGATTTCGTGGTTTGAAGGTACTTCAAGAGTAGTTCTCTAATGCGATGTGAGAAGTGATTCGCTGCAATCTGGTAAGTTTTCAATGTCCAAAACTTTTAATTTGTAGAATATTTGTGTCTATATGTGTGGGTGTTTGTATGATGTTGTTGCTATGACTTTTGTTGATATGTCTATATGAGTTTACTTGTTCAGTGCAGAATATAGTTTGTTTATATAAAGTTCTCCTATGATGATATATTATTTTATTATGCATTATGTTTACATATAATTGTACTGCAAACCTGGAGTATATATTGATGTTGTTATGTGGGGACCAACAATCAATTAATATAATGTTTACTTTTAGCATGTGTCTAATGTGCTTTTGTAATTGCAAAACCAAAGTAATAGAAGGGAGCCATGTGTTCTATGGATGGGACCACTTTTAACTATCAATTTATTTTGTTGTGCATAATTGCAGCAATTTGATTATTTTTCTGTGTTAGTTAATTATTCATTTCTTATTCTAGCAATTTCATTATTGTATTTATAATTTATTAGGTGATAATGATATTGAGGGTGATGTAGAAAGTGATGGTACTGAGAGTGAGTATGAAATGGATGGTAACACATCAAATATAGATGACTTTGAATTTGGTTAGAATGTTGATTCCACAGTTGAGTTTGGTGGGATAAAAGGTAATTTTAGTGAACCAGTTGTTGTGAATATTGTCTATGGTTTATGGTTTCAGGTAATGGAAGCTCATGATGTTTTAACACAAGAAGAATATGAATTTGAGATGGCTTTAATTAAGTTCATTCAATTTTTACAATCTTATACTGCCAATGCAAGCAGCCCAAGTTGAATCCTAAGGAGAACTAGTTCAAGCCCAAGTTGAACCAGTTCAAGCACAAGTAAAAGCAGTTCAAGCCCAAGTTCAACCAGTTCAAGTCCCACTTCCCCCCAATAACAAAAGGAATTTTAGAGTGAAACTTCCAGTTAAGAGAAAGTATTCTACCAGAACTGGTTCCAATTAAAATTGACTGATGTAATGGTTTATGGTTTTTGTATTAGGCATGTTATTTTGTCAAACTATGATGCCAAAACTGTAATAGGTCTCCTAAACCCTAATTAGACTCCTAAAGTCTAGCTATCAGGTAGATAGTGTTGCACCACTAATATTATCATAACTTATCCTAATGTTATGGTTTATTGTCTATGGTTTTTAGGAAGCAAAGATTAGGCAGGTTAGGCAATGGTTTCAAGCAATGGTTTATGGTTTTTAGGAAGCAATGGCTTATGGTTTATGGTTTTTATGCTTATCAACAGATTACAGCAGAGATGGTTTATGGTTTTTAAGCTTATCAACACATTACAGCAAAAGATTAGGCAGCAATGGTTTATGGTTTTTATGCTCATCAACAGATAGGCAGGTTAGGCAATACAGATTTAATGCAAAACACAACTACTACATTAAAAATTAAGTTACATAAAACATAATTTCAACAAAAAATTAAAGGTAGTACATCTAAAATTACTGTAAACATACTTAAAGTTAATAATCTCCGAGGTCACCCTCATTTCCTATCAAATTATCAAAATATTGGTTAAAATAGGTACTTGATTCTACTCCTCAAAATAGTTGACAATTAGCTCCTTTGCTTGACTTTTCTTTTATCTTATATTCTTACTCGTATTATTTATGTTATTATTGTTGTTGTTATTGTGGTCGTTGTTGTTATTGTGTTGTTATTATTATTCTCGTTGGCTCAATGTTGGACAACGTATTATGGTTTACATTGTCAGCTCAAGTTTCTCAATAATTGAAAGCAACCCCATCATATTTTCTCATTAATATAATCAAATTACACACGTACGATTACATTTGTTTTCTTTTCCCCAAAGTACAACACCACACACATATGCATACATATATTAGAAATATAAATTGAGTAGAGATAGATAGATGGATAAACTGGAAATATTTCATAATGATTAATAGTAAATCCTTCCGGTGAAGTAGTCTGCAAATTAAAGGGGTGCTTATTTATTTACTGCTTCTCTACTTCACTTTTGTGGCGCCGCTCAAGCGGGAGGTGGTGCTGCACAAGTGAATCAATGAATTAGAAATTTCAAGTTTGAATATGTTCTCAAAAAATTTTTTGAATATAATAATTACAACCTCTAAAACTCTGAATTTAATTTCTTTTTTTTTTATTTATATAAATTAAATCTTACTTGAAGTGACAGTATCTAATTGACCAACGAGGATATTATCGATCATTCAACAAAATAACATAATCATATATATACAGTATATTTATTCAGACTTGAGAGAGGTATAATAAAACTATTTGAGTTAATTCTTTTTTTTTTTCTAGATGTATAGTGAAAATTCACTTTTAATCTTTTTTTTTTTTCAAAACATCCTCTTTTGTTCCTAATATTATTGTGGTATGACTGTTTTTGTCATTCATCAACAAAACTGTTTAAATTTCTCAAATACAGGTCATTTATGTCTTCAATTATAATTTAAGAAAATATTAAAGAAAAAATATAGCAAGTTAACCCAATTTGTATAAAAAGATTAAAATGTCCTTGTATTTTGACGACATTTCAATAATTTTGTTGACGAAGGATCAAATATGATTATGCCACAATCGTACTAGGAGCAAAGAAGAATCGTTTGAAAAAGAAAGATTAAAAATAAACTGTCATCTATAAATCTAAGACAAATAAAAAATAAAATTAACTCCAAACTATTTATAGTAAAAACTTGTGCTAGCTTCTATATATTGGTATGCATTTATTAATTGAGATATATATACCGCGCTTGGAGGGTTTCGCCGGGCTTCCAATTGTCTTTTTAACAGCAAATGGCGCATCTGCTTTGCACAAAACGGAAAATGGGAGTGAGGAAAATAACAAATTAAATTGAGAAAAATATTGGAAACGATACTATTGACTCTATTACAAACTTTCTCAACCTACTGAAACACAAAGAATCAATACCCCATACTCCATACTAGGGTTTGAACATGAGACTTTTCATTCAAGAAGCTACAACTATACCGCTCGACCACAAGGCCTTTGACATATATATGTATATATATATATATATACTAGTTTTTTTTTTCATGCGCATTGCTCGATTGAGATAATGCTCAATGTTTATTTTTAAATAAAACTTCAAATTATATAAATACAAGATTATATACGAGATATTCATGCATACGTAATTGAATATTGAATTTGTTTATTTAAATTGGTAATTCAAAGTATATGAATGCAAGACAATATATGAGATGTTATTTAAATTGGTAATTCAAAACATATGAATACAAAATAATATATGAGATGTTGATTATAATTATATTGCCACTAAAATATATAAATATTTGCAATTTTGTAAAAACGATAGTCTAAAAATGATAGTATAAATAAATACTACTTTTGGTAATAGAAATTTATACATTTTAAATCATATTAATAAAGAAATACAATTTACCTTTAAAGTGAACAACTGTAATGTAGTCCAAAAAATGTTACGTGGTAGTTTCGCGCTTCAATTTATTGGGTTATTTGAATGTCTTCTTTGTCAACAAATCTTCCCCAAATAGTTTATATAATTTGCTTCAAATTATTTTCAAAGTTTTTTTTGTTAGTAATAGAATACTCGGTAATAAATATATAACATTATTTTGTATTATAACTTTGATACGGAGTATGTATCTAATTACAAGATAGTGTAAAAAGAAGATAATGAATAATGTTATGGATATAATTAATTAATGAATTTGAAGGTAATGAATATTTACATTGTAGAAAATAAACACAATGTAACTAATGAAATTATATCTTTTTTTTAATTTTTTTATATAGAATAATTTTTATTATAGAACATAAAGACATATAACTAATAAAATTATTATTTTTTTAATTTTGTATGATGAATAATTTTTATTGTAGAAAATAAAGACAATATAACTAATGAAATTATATATGTATTTTAATTTTTTGATAATGAATATTTTTTTGAATAATTTATTCGTAATATATGCTTAACAATTATACCAATTCTGATTGGGATGGGATTCGAACCTAAAATATTTTTTATAAAAATTAATGTGTAAGTTAAAAGTTAATTTTCGTTACAAAAGTTTATACTAAGAGAATGTGGGGTTATTTAAGGGAATAAAATAATAAAATAATATAATAGAGAGTAAAGAAATAAAAATCATAAAAAAAATTACTAAAACAAAAATAATATGAACCATTTGTTTAAGTAAAAATTACCACAAACATTTTTTTCTTTTCGTTAGAACCCTAACTTTATTGACTCTTATTAAGATTGTATGTAGATGTAGATTGTAGATATATACTCTAGAAGTAGATAGTGTGCATTTAATATTCATTTAGTATATTATGTGTACTCATGCAATTCTTACTTTTTACGTTCTCATCTAAGGCATTGTTCTCATTTAAACATAATTAACTATATATATGGGAGAGTTCAGGTGAGAACACTTTTCTCTAGAAAAAAATTTAGACACATCGACACCCTCCATCTTGAAAAATCAAATGCAAGAATCTTGCAATTACTAAGTTTTCAAATTTGTAATAATTATAAAATAATCCCGCACTTTTAATAATTATAGAAAGACATGTTTTTATATGATCCTACTCCTCTATGGATATATATATATATATATATATATATATATATATATATATATATATATATATATATATATATTATGCAACGTCATATGTTATAGAGAAGTTTATGCAAACAAAATATAAGGTCCGAATGCCTCCAACAAACCAAGATCATAGTTAAAATTATCCAAAGTAAAAGTTTAAATATACTTTAAAAAAAAAATGAAAATGAAAGATTTGGGGTTCAGTATTGCTTACGGGGAAGCAAAAGGAGTTCCCTAGACGTGGCATTTGCAGTGGTGAAGCAGAGAAAGGTATAATAAAACTATTTGAATTAACTTCTCAAAAAAAAAAAAAAACTATTTGAATTAATTCTATTTTTTATCATATATTTATAGGGACAATTCACTTTTAATTTTTTTTTTCAAAACATCCTCCTTTAATCATAGTATTATTGTGACATGATCATTTTTTGTCTTTCATCAACAAAACCGTTTAAATTTCTTAAAATACAAAGACATTCATGTCTTCAATTATAATTTTTTTTAAAAATATATAAAAATAAAAATATAAAGGGTTAATCCATTTCGTATAGAAAAGACCAGAAGAACAAAAATAACCATACCACAATAATACTAAGACCATAGATAAATGTTTTAAAAAATAGAACTAAAAGTAAGCTATCATTTATAAACATAGGACAAAAAATGAAATTAACTCAAAATATTTCTACTAAAAGATTATGCTAGCTTCTACATATTGGTATGCATTTATTAATTAAAAGAGATATTAATTGTTGAGATACATACCGCCTTTTGGTGATCCATGGCCTGCCACCTTGTAGGGTGGCGCCGGAATTCCTACTATTCCATCCCCCGCTTCCTGCGGATGCGGAATTGCTGCGACAAAATGGAAAATGGGAGACAGGAAAATAACAACTTAAGAAAAATATTGGAAATGATGTGTAAATATACAAATTTTATTGGAATACACACACACACACATATATATACTACTCAACTAGTTTCATAAAAATAAAAATTATGTAACCTCATATGTTATAAAGAAGTATATGCAAACAAAATATAAGGTCCGAATGCCTCCAACAAATCAAGATCATAGTTAAAATTATCCAAAGTAAAATTAAAAAATAATTGAAAGAAAAAAAAAAAAAAAGTGGAAATAATGAAAGATTTGGGGTTCAGTATTGCTTACTGCCGCTAAAGTCAATGTGAGCTCCAAAGAGTCTAAACGCGGCATTTGTAGTGGTGAAGCAGAGAAAGGCAGTGACGAGGAGAAGTGAGAAAATTAGAGAAAAGCTCTTCCTAACCATGGCTTTTTATATAGTTAAGGGAAAAGCAGTGGGAAGAATAATGGATAGTTTTTAGATATGGGTTTCATATATGCAACTTCGATCACCTCCTTTTTATAATAAGCGAGGAGAAACAACTAAACCTCTTAGGGGCCGTTTGGTTCGGGTCATCTGAGATTACCTAGGTAATCTGAGTCTGGTAATGTTATATTACCTTGTTTGTTTCAAGTTATGAGATTACCAGGTAATGTTACATTACCTCAAAGCTGATGTGGCGGTAATGTTTCAAGGTAATGTGATTACCCCCGTTTTTTTAGGTAATCTAAGATTACCTTTGATTATTCCGACTTTGCCCTTGTTAACTAATCCTTATATATAATAATAATAATAATAATAATAATAATAATAATAATA
>CM008337.1:24107060-24118817 GCA_002525835.2 Ipomoea batatas | reverse complement strand
TAGGCCAATGACCACGAGAGTGGCGTTGGCATAGTTTTCTTGCCTCATTTTCATTATCTAAGTGTTGCTAGCCTAGCATCTTAGGAAATCAAGGATACCTATATGAGTTGCAAGGTCCAAATCCTCCTTTCCACTTATTTGTTTCCTTTGTTTGTTCCTTATTTTCATGATGTTTCATGCACATCCCTTACTATGCTTGGGTTAGCTTTCAAACACTAAACACTCTTGTGCTTAATCCCCTTACCGCTTGAATTCCCTCCTTGCCATCCTTTGAGAACGATACTCGGGAACTTCTTCCCGTTTTACCACCTATTTCTTTCCATCCACCCCGAAAACTACACTCTTCACCAGTTGGTATGTCAATTGGTGTTAGAAGAAGAGCCAAAGACATTTGAAGATGTTATGCACTCAGTTGATTCCACTTTGTGGAAAGAAGCAATCCAAAGTGAGTTGGACTCTATCAAGTCCAATCATACATGGGAATTGGTAGACCTACCTAAAGGGTGCAAACCAATAGGTTGTAAGTGGATCTTCAAAAGGAAACTGAGACAGATGGGTCCATAGAGAGATTCAAAGCCAGGCTAGTCGCCAAAGGCTATACCCAGAGATTTGGTGAAGATTACTTTTACACATATTCACCTGTAACAAAAATCTCAACCATTCGTATTTTGTTTGCTTTAGCATCCATGCACAGGTTGATAGTCTATCAAATGGATGTGAAAACAGCATTCCTGAACGGTGATCTAGAAGAAGAGATCTACATGGAACAACCTCATAGATGTGTTGCTCCAGGTCAGGAAGAAAAGGTATGCAGACTCAAAAAATCTCTATATGGTCTAAAACAAGCACCAAAACAGTGGTATGAAAAGTTTCATAAAACAATAATAGATCTGGGTTACACTACTAACCTGTAACACCCCAATTTTCTAAACCTTACATTATTACAAATCAGTAATCATACATTGCGGAAGCTTACATCTTATCAGTAGAAAACTGGGTGCTACCGCCACACCTAGAGTGAATTCTATCACCTCTTTGATAAAACTCCACTCTAAGTGCACAGGCTAAACTTACAACCTCAAAATACAACATCAACATCAAACTTACTACATAAGGAAATAGCCCTCTCAACCTGCACTTCCCTTCTATCCAGAGCTCACCGGGCTACAGGGCCCACACTAATCTGCATTTGATAAGAAACACATTGAAGTGCAGTTAGCGCGGCGGCTAAGTATGGAAATCCATTTGTCACTCAAAAGTAGACAAAGGTTTGAAAACATAATAATTTGGAAAATAGTATAGCATTTAGTGAATCAAAATCCACTTGTCTCGTAAGACAAAATCATTTCCTTCTCAAAGACGTTACAGAGTAACTCTTTTCTCGTCTTTAAAACTTCCCTAGTTTCATAACAGTAAGCGTGAGGCCTTATGGAGTATTCTCATATGACAACAACAAAACCACTGGGCCATGGCACTTTAAGCCCTCCCATGAGGTTTGTCATGTAAACAACCATCGGGCCATGGCATTTAAGCCCTCCCGTAAGTCAATCAAGGTCCTCCTCAACTCACTTTAGAAACTAAGGGTTTGAAAACGTGATCCTTCCTTCAGTTTTCTTTCTCAAATCATTCACTTTGGACATAATTCACAAATGAGTCCAATGCTTAGACCGGCTACCTCTTTAGCCCCTGAAGGATTTTCAAAACACTTTTCTCAACAATCAAGTGAGGTACACCCCCACTAAAAATAGTATTTTCTTTCAAAGATAAGGTTTTGACAACCTTTATACCAAAATAGCATACGTTTTTCAACGTAAGTTTTCATAAACATTTTTGGATACACTTCACATGTCCATCCCCATACTTCAAATCAACCAATATCCTTAACTATCGTCCTCAACACTTCTACCATGATCAACACCATTAGATCATAACTTGAGGATATCGTACATCCATATATATATAAATTCTAATAGGTAAGGTCATTGCCTAACCATAATCCAAAATCATTCAACAACTATTTCCTCAAGATTCACCATATACAACCTTTATCTCAATACTTCTATATAACAATAAGAAAATTCAGCTTGGCGCAGTCCGAAAGATTGAGCCGGTAAAGATAGTTCCCGAACTCTTTTTCACTTGAAATATTTTTGGTAGAACCCCAACTTACAGTACTTGATGTCCATAAAAATTTTTGGTCATTTTGATCCGCGAATAAACACAAAAAATTCCATTTTTGCCTTTGGCAGTGTGCTGTCCGGAATTTTTCTCTCTGGACCAGTTTTGGAATAAAAATTCAAAAACCATACTTATACTACTCCGATCATTATGAAATTTTATATGCAGGTTCTACACTTATAGAACTACATATCTGAAAAAAAAATCAAAATACCTTACCAATTGTTCCCAATAAATCTCGGAAGTTACTGCCAGAGACTACCTTGATTTTTTTCCAATATTTTCACAAGTATAAGCCTATATGGACATAAACACAACATATACATGCATATCCAAGCTATGAACATGTATACAAAAATATTCCAAAGCTCAAAAACACCATAACAACAAATACAAAGAAACTATGCTTAGATTCAAGCTCTAGGAAGGAATATAGAGCTTTTTACCGAATAGAATCGAAGTCTTACCGAACAAATTGTAGAGATGTGAAGGAATTTGGCTATGGAAGCAAGGTTCTCAAGGAAGAAGATGATGATAAAGTCACACCCTCTCTCTCTCTCTCTTTTCTCACGAAATGGGAATGGGAAATGAAGAATGAAATTCTTCATTCTTATCACAACATATATATATCCCTTATGTGATAAGATCACAATTAAAGAAATAATAAAATAATAAAATATCTTCCAACTTATCAGTTGTGGTCCAAACAAATAAAGTTTCGGTGGAAAATAATCCAGATAGAATAATTTCCGAAACTAAAAATTTATTCCAGACTAACCCTCAAAATTGGGCTAGGTTCAGTACACCGCGAAATTCTGCGATGTTACGATCACAATAAATTTTGGGTTTAAAATTTCGGGGTATCACATAACCAGTCAGATGCATGCTTGTATACCAAAGAGATTGAGTCTAAAGTTGTGATTATATGCCTCTATGTAGATGACATGTTGATATTCAGTTCAAACATAGAAGCTATTAATGAGACCAAAAGGGTCCTATGTGCTAAATTTGACATGAAGGATTTGGGGGAAGCCGATGTTATACTCGGAGTAAAAGTACTCACAACCGACAAAGGTTACCTTTTGTCACAAAGCCACTATACAGAGAAACTGTTAAGGAAATTCAACAGTTTTGAGGTAACACCGGCTAAAACCCCTTATGATCCAAGTGTCAAATTATCAAAAGTGGTGGGAGAGAGTGTGTCTCAAGAAGAATATGCAAAAATAATTGGGAGTCTAATGTTCTTGATGAACTATACTAGGCCTGATATTGCGTTTGCAGTGAACAAGCTCAGTCGATATACACACAACCCGAGTAGTTCCCACTGGAGTGCACTGAAACGAGTGCTAAGGTACCTAAGGGGTATTATGGACTGGGGACTTGACTATTCGGGATTCCCAATAGTGATGGAAGGGTTTTGTGAAGCAAACTGGGTAAATGACAGTGAAGATGCCAGCTCAACTAGTGGATATGTGTTCACTATGTGTGGTGCTGCTATATCCTGGAAATCGACTAAGCAGTCGTGTATAGCTAGATCAACTATGGAAGCAGAGTTCATAGCCCTAGATCTAGCTAGCCAAGAGGTTGAGTGGCTAAGAAACTTGTTGGCAGACGTGCCATTGTGGGGGTGTCCAACACCTGCTGTACCTATACATTGTGATTCCCAAACTGCCATTTGTGTTGCAAAAAATAGTGTCTATAATGGGAAGAGAAGACACATAAGAGTCAGACATGAGTCTGTAAGACAGTTACTATTAAACGGGGTTATCACAATGGAATTTGTGAGGTCTGAGAGGAATATTGCAGATCTTCTCACAAAAGGCTTAAATCGGAAAGCCATCCTTGAAACATCAAGGGAGATGGGCTTAAAACCAATGAGGTAAGAAATTCATGATGGATCCCACTTTAGTGGTCAAACAAAGTCATGGAAAGACTTACACTAAAAGTTGTGGTACCAAGTAACCATGACTTACTCTGTAGCCCTCTATGGGTGGTCTATGTTGAGATAGACCTGACAGAGTAAAAGTCTATACAGAGATAGACACAACAGGGATTTATGAATAAGTCAAGAATTTGACTGTGTAGAACCTTCAAAATTAGAGTTGAAGTGAACACTTGAGTTCAAAATTTTACTGATCTAAGAGTTCAAGAATCATCTCACTCTCAAGGAAGGAAATTACTCAGTGGTTTCACGTGTCAGTTCAAGCCATTGGCACTGATATTAAAATCAGCTCTCGTGCTTTGCTCAGACGTTCTTCTATTATCGCCTTTCTTCTTAACTGTGTGGGGGATTGTTGGGTAACAGTAAAGCAAAAGGCTCTTAGCCTCCACCATAATTACCTCCTAATTAAGTGGATCACCTTGTGACCACCATGAAGCTTCATGTGATGCAACGTGTCCAATACCCCATTCACTTTGCTAATCTTACGCATATTTTGTGGCTGGTAATTGGAGGAGTTGCTATGCTCATTACTATAAATAGTGACTCCTCCAGTTCAGAAAGAACACGAACAAAATATATCTTCTTCTTCTTCTTCTGCTTTGTTACTCACTCCAAGTCTGAGCATAGTTCTTTTGGTTCAATATTCTGTGTGTGCTTGTTGAAAGCTTACGATACCCTGGTCATATAAAGCTTTTAAGGCAGTGTTGCACTCAACACGTCACAGAGTATATTCTGACTACTTCCCTATCTAAAATCCAGCCTATATCGAAAGGACTTTCGTCCGACATTGTTATCTTTCCAGTTTGTACGCAACATATATTTACAACACCTATTTCGTAAATAATAAGCTATCAGTCAATTTTGATTTATTTGATAACTATTAGTTGTTTGGTTAATAAATTTTTTGTAACTCCAAATACTAAAATTCAAAAGGCTACTCAAAGCAGTCTTTTCAATTAGCTTTTTGAGAAAAGAAATTATACCAAACAGCTATCAGCTAACAGATAATTTACCAAATAACTTTCTACAATAAGCTAATGTTATCAACTAATTATACCTTCTAACCCAAACAACTAACAATCATTTACCAAACCCGTAGACCACTCACCATGACGGCATGAAGCAGTCATCCACGTAGCGGACGCAGCACCTGTTGACTACGTAATTTCATTGTGCTGTGTGATGCTCTTCCATGATCTGCGCAATTCTCTCAATTTAAATTGTATAAATAGCCTAGGATTAAATTGTAAAAAAAAAATGCAATGGTAGTTTCATAATTATCACAAATTTTACTATGTAAACATGAACACTAAAATATGTTATTTAGTATTAACGTTTTGCACATTTAGTGTTAACATTTTGCATAATTAATTTTAAAAGTTTTCCCTTGTAAAAATGTGATCGAAAGTACATTGCAACTAGGGTTTTGATTTTAGAGTTGTATGACTAAGTTTTTTTTTATTTTTTTTATTTGGTCTAGTGGTTCACTTTTTACTGTTTAAGTTCTAACATTTATGGTGGGTGTCGAAACCAACAAATAATAAATACCTACTCTTATGATTTGTAATAGCGATGAGCAAGGTCGTATCCACAGAGATTGGTTAGACTTATTTTTAGCAATAGAATCAATGAATAACTAGATGTGAATTAAAACCCAAATAGTAACAATAAAATGTAAAATAATATCAAACAGCAAATAATTATCAAATAAATTTCAATGGCAACTAGTATCCAACCCAAGGCATAATATCAGTTCAATTCTAACAAGACAGATATTGATTTGCAAGCCAAAACTAACTTTACTCTTTACTAGATTGGTTATGGTTATTAACAAGCTCTAACAACCTGTCTTTCCTTACTTCGTCGGTAATTAAAACAAGCTCTTTAATTATTTCCCTAGCTAATAAACAACCCTAAACAAGCTCTTAGGATTTAATTTACTAACATCATTAATAGAATTAGAAAGACCACCAATCCTAGCCAACAAACTCATAAGCTCGGTTCATTTAAGCTAGACTATATATCTCCATAACACAAACTGAAAATCAGTTATAATCAAATTGTGCTATTTGCTACCAACATTAGAACACTTAAACAATTACAGATTCAATGTTCTAACTAGCAATTTAATAACTTGACAATTGAACAATGGGCCCTATTGCAACAATTAATCAAGCAATAATTTAAATTAAATATAACAGAAGATATATAGATAGTAAAGTGTAAAGAATAATTTAGGCTAAATAAAACTTGCTAGACTTGTAGAATCAAACTTTCATAATCCTCGAATTGAAAAAATTAGAACTCAGCAGTACATTACAGGAAGTCTTTACAAAGTGAATAAGACTCTGTACAATACTTGACGATTTTACAACTGAACTTCCTAGCCTATTTATACTAATTTAGGCTGAATTTCGTCCGTTCAAAAGAGAAATTTGCGGATATAATCTATGGCTAGCAATAGATTACGGACAACAATTGTAATTTGTGGATGACGTTGCCATTTGATTCGTTCGTCGCAGTTCGTGTCTTCGCCTCAATTCTGCTGCCTACGTATTACGTACCAAACAAAAGGAAAAAGGGATTAGAATCTTATTATATTAATTTAATTATAAATTGGTCCGTTGTTGGCTGCTGAACAAAACAAATCAAATTATATGGTTAGATTAAATTTAATAATTTAAATTAAAGAAACATGATTATTCCATAAATATTAATTAAGCATAATTATTAACATAATTAATATATTAGTATAAAATATAAAATAAAACTTAAAATAAATATAATATAAAATAAATAAAACTAATTTATTATAAATGTGCTGTGGGAACTGGGAAATGACCTAAGTTACTGTAGAACACTAGAACCACAGACGAGAGACGGAGAGCTGCGCTGTGGGAACTGGGAAATGAGAAAGGCGAATCGTTTTGTGCATTTTATAATTAGGCTTAAGGACAGGCATTTATAAGTGCGGGTTTTGGGCCTAATATAATATTTAAATTATGTATATCTTCCGGTTGGACCAGAACATTAGATTTAAATGTGCTGTAAAGTGTGTATTTATTTGTGTTATTTGTATAATAACCTTAATTAATATTTGAGAGTGCTCCTAGATTGTGGTTGAAAGAAATTCAATTTATTTATAAAGATAAAATTACAATTGAAGTAGTTTATTAATATATTGAAATCATTCTAAAAACAAATTAATATATTGAAATCGATTTGTATTATTATTTTTTTGTAATCCATGAGGTGTTATGGGTCTTTTTTCATCCGTTTAATAGTTTAGGTCCACCTAATTAATCCTTGGTCACTTTGGGAGGCATGGGAGCTGTTTCAGGGGACTTTTAACAAAAGGTATAAAGAATTTATGTTTATGTAGTATTACATCTGAAGAGGAAATTGAAAAGGTAGACTTTTATAAAGTGTGTGTTGATTTAGGTGATGAAAAATTTGGTCACAGCAGTGTTGGTGAGCACAAAAGTTAAACATAATTATTTAAAAATGGATAAGATACATAATTATATATGAAATATTTATATATGAAATATAATAATATTAATAATTTTTAGTAACATAGCATAATTATAATATTATAAATTTTACTCCGTACATCGCACAGGTAACATACTAATTTGAAAAAAAGTATAAACGCAGTACATTTTCTTTTATGAGTAATAAACATTTTTATTCTTGATTAGCATTACATTTTTAATATAAGTATTACATTTTTATCTTGATTCGATATATCCAATAGCTTCAACTGCCCTGTTGACATCAAGCAAGGTGCCAAGGTCCTACTCTTTTTTCTTAATTAATTAAATTAAGAAATCATGAATATTACGTCAGGCTTACGTAACCAGTCGGCGTCATTCTATGACGCAAGCTGGCGTGTGATTCTAGAACCCGCCACTGTATAACAGCCCTTTACGCCAACACAGAACGACACCCACTTAACAACCACCAACACGCGAAACTGCTAACTCATTTCCCACATTTATATTCCACGTTCTTGTCGGTAAGAATAATAATACGGAGACGTTTTCCATTTTCTTTCTGCAAATTCCAACACAAATGGGGGTCTTTACGAGTTGACCTGCCACTTTAATTTCAAGCAATAAATAGTCATTTTGTCCTTCTAGAACTTGTCCTTAATTACGTCCGTATGCGGCGTGTGGTTCGTTGTGTTTTATCAATAGTTATACCGTGGACCATGGGTCATGACTGATACTACAGTTGTGTTGAAAAGAAACTGCAGTTTTGCGGAACAGATGTCGTTTCATACTTCTAGAATTGCAGTTGTGTTGAACTGATACTGCAGTTCTGTTGAACTGATGCTACAGTTGTGTTGAACGGATGAACAATCTCTGTTCCAAGCACCTGCAGTTTCCTTTCAACACAACTGCAGTAACTTTTCAACACAACTGCAGTATCAACCATTACAATGGTCCACAGTATAATTTGCGGTGTTTTATCTCCTTATCGTATTAAGGCTATCCACACCGCTGAAATGGTGTGGATTGCAATCCAAGCTGGAGTCTTTTTTATTTTTTTAATTGAATTTATATCATGCAATTCTGCTGTCAGAATTGTAAAATGGTTTTTTAATTATTATTATTATTATTATTATTATTATTATTATTATTATTAATATTTTCTCATGTGCGATGGACGGAATGGATTTATTATAATATATTAAGAATATTTAGATTGATATATAATTATATAAATTATAACATCAAATATTATATAGTGCAATTGAAGATATGCTTTGGATCGATTATATTTTCTACTATTATCCTTGTTTGAATTCCAGCAAATAATTGCTTAATTAATAGCTAATGTGTATATGTACGCATGCGATGCTAAAACTTTAGAGATTTTATATATCATTATTTAGGATTTTTTTAAATTGGGTAAATATGCTCGTTCTCTAACCGAGTCTAGTGGCACCCGGTTACACTTCCATATAGAAGGGGGTGGGTTCGAGCCTATAAATACTACATTGTAACAGAGTAAATAGTACAAAAAAATGTATCTGAAACTCTTTTTAATCTCCCCAAAAAGATTCAAGCCAAAGGATTTTCTGATTCAAGTATTTGACCCTATTTTTCATAGTAAAAGCATTTTTAACAGATAATGTTTGGCTCCAATTTCAGAATAACATAACACAGTAAGATAACAAAGATTTAAAAACACTTCAAAACCAAGAGGGCTGTTTAAGATTTCAAACGGGTGGGTTATAGCATTTATAGGACGGGTTGTTGGATTTGGGTTAATTGGTCGGATCAGATTTGACCCAAATTAGTATTGGGTTATATTTTAATATCAGAATAGTCCATATTATTATAATGGGCTAGATTAAATATAAAGCATTATTTTTTTTCTCAAAGTTTATAAGTTGGGCCTTAACATAAAATATTTTGTAACATTTATTTTTAAATAGTATTGATAGGGATTATTCCTCGAGTATAATTCATATACGTTCGGTGTGTTTGCTCTGTATCAAGTCAGAATCGAATGACCCTGAGAAAATATTTTATTTTTGACAGGTCAAGGTCTGCACCTATATAAGATTATAAGGGTCCTAACCCTTCCGCAGAAAGGGGGGTCATTCCACACACAATGAATAACTCAAATCCTCTCTACTCTGCTCCTTTGATAATTTATTTAATGGCTAACCAATGTAAGATCTTCCGCTTCTCATACATTTTTATATACACACTACATACACTGAATCAATTTATTCTATCAGTGAACATTATCGAAACATTATTGAAAATTCAGTATATAAGACAAATTATTGAATTAATACCGCTAATAGTAATTTGAGTATTATGACACTGCCACCCAAGGTCCTCAACTATTAATTAAAATGACTACATCGCATGCTTAGTTTATCAAATTTTAACTTTTCTTTGTCCTCCGTCAAAGTTTTAGCATTGGTAGAAATATAATTCAAGAATGTTTTTTTTTTTCTTAAATAAGGTTTAAAATATTCGAATTTTAGTAATTAATTATATAAATTGGTTTTCTAGTGAACAATACTCCAATCATCTATTTGCTTAATATGTGCATTTCTGAACTCGAAATTGATTGATAAAATCGAACATTAGTCCTATTTGATAACATAAATAACTTATCATCTAATTTTTGCTTATTTGATTACTATTAACTGTTTAACTTGGTTAAACAGCCAATATAAGTGTTTGATTAATTAGTTTTTTTGTAACAACATATTACTCCAAACAACTTTTTACAATTATTAACTAATCAAACCTACTAACCCAATCGGCTAACTGCTATTAGCTACGGTGTATTTATCAAACACCACGATTATGTTCTCTTTGGCTCAATGTTGGACACCATTTTATTGCTAACATTATGAGCTCAAGTTCCTCATCAATAATTGAAAGCAACCCCATCATTTTTTTTTCCATTAATATAATCAAATTACACACGTAGGATTACATTTGTTTTCTTTTCCCCAAAGTACAACATCACATGCATATGCATACATTTATTATATATACACTGAGTACATATAGATGGATGAACTGGAAATATTTCATAATGATTAGTAGTAAATCCTTCCAGCTGTGAAGTAGTCTGCAAATTAAAGGGCTGCTTATTTATTTACTGCTTCCCTACTTTACTTTTGTGGCGCCGCTCAAGCGTGAGGTGGTGCTGCACAAGTGACTCAATGAATTAGAAATTTCAAGTTTGAATAAAATAATTACAACCTCTAAAACTCTTAATTTAATTACTTTTTTTCTATATAAATTAAGGGTGTGTCTGATTCGCACATGGGAATCGGAATCAGAATGGGTATCAAATACTTGGTAATGGTAATGGGTTTCGGTGAAACTATTTTGCATGTTTGGTAGTAGTGTGGAACGGGAATGATTATTAATAGTTGGGGAAGCAGTTGAGGAGGAGGGGAATGAAACTCTAATTTTATTAGGGAATGAGATCCAGTGACACCAAGTTGCTCCCTTATATGGGAGTTTGAGCCTCGGTGGAGGCTATATTGACCATTATAACTATATACTGAATTGTAATAGAGTCCATAGTATTCAAAACATTTATTAATTAAAAATGAGATATTAATTGTTGAGATATATACCGCCTTTTGGTGATCCACGGACTGGCGACTTGGAGGGTGTCGCCGGAACTTCTACTAGATTATTATACGGGCTTGCAAGTGAATTAGTGTTTGGGCTAGCGCCAAGAACTGCGTTGCACAAAATGGAAAATAGAAGACAGGAAAAGAACAAATTAAGAAAAATGTTAGGAAATAATAAGTGTAAATATAACAAATTTATTTTGGTGCACAAGTGCATAAATGTTAACAAGGTTATAACTAGGTGCCCTCATGTGCATAAATGTTAACAAGGTAAATTAATTGCATTGTAAGTGAAAATATGTGCATAAGTGCATGTAAAATGTATTACATGTACAAGTAAAATGTACATTAAGCATCAATACTAAGTACACCTAATGGTATAATTAGTTGTCCCTAGGTTCACGAATGTTAACAAGGTAAATTACTTGCACTTGTAAGTGAAAATAGGTGCATTGTAAGTGATTTTACTTGCACTTTTTACTTGTAAATGTGCACCAACTACTTGCACTTA